>WBMZ01008780.1:0-130503 GCA_013400975.1 Atrichornis clamosus
CGGCGCTCGGCCGGACCGGGGGAAAGGCAAGTGGGGCGGCGGGCGCGGCAGGAGCGGAGCGGAGCGGGGCGCCGGGCGGGAGCGGGGCGCCGGGAGGGAGCGGGGCGCACGGACCCTCGGCACACGCGGGGCCCACGGCAACGGGCTCCAGGGCAAACCCGGCGGCGGCCCGGCGAGCAGCTGGGCACCCGAAAAGCGGGACTGGTCTGCGCTGTCCAGAGCGCGGCTGGACACATCTCCGTAGCCGCCGTCACGCAGCAGCCGCTCCTGGCCAAGCCGCCTTAGAGTAACAGGATGGCTTGGGTTGGAAGGGGGTCTTAAAGACCGTTCCACTCCCCTGCCGTGGCCAGGGACAACTTGCACTAGACCAGATTGCTCGGAGCCACGTACCACCTGGCCTAGAAGTTAGGGCATCCACAACTTCTCTGGGCGGCTCGTGCCAGTGCCGCACCACTCTCAGTGTAAAGGATTTCTTCCTCATATCTAATCTAAACCTACTCTCTTTCAACGTGAGCCCATTCCCACTTGTCCTCTCGCTACAGCTCTTGTAAAGAGTGTCGCCCCATCTTTCCTGTAGGTTTCTTTCCGATCACTTCAGGGGCCATCCACAATGAGCTACAAGCGCCCGAGCTTCTCAGCTTTCCTTGCGACACTTTTTGCACGAAAGGAACATGGATTGTACTGAGCATTGCACAGAAATCCCAGGAACAAACCCCACCCGTGTCCTTTGCAAGCGTTTATGCATGTGAACACCCCTCCAACTTACATGGAAGGTCTAACGGGGCTGCAGGCTGGACAAAATCTTGCCCGTTTTTGTTTTGTTTTTCTTTAGATAAAAATATTAAGTTTCCTTGCTAATCTTTTTATGATATCATAATTATCAGAATTCCCTAGAAATTGCAATAAAATTCCCACTGAAAGTGAATAGACTTACAAATCTGAGGTTTTGTCCTAAGTATAAGATCAGAAAAAAGTTACAGTTGGACTCCATGATCTTGGAGGTCTTTCCCAACCTTAACAATTCTGCAATTCTATTTCATATGTTATTAATGCATCATGATTTGATTCCTTGTATGTATCTCCAGAAATAAGATCTGGGTCTCTTTGCATCAATCAGTATAGCAAAACAGACAGTGAAACACACCCCTGCCTTACTCATCCTCAGCAATTTACAGACACAAAATAAATATTCAGGCAATATTTTTTCCTCTCAGAATGGAAATAATAAAGAGGAGGGAAATGTCACTGGGCACATTTCCACTGACATTATATACAGTGTCCTTCATACCACAGACCAAATCATCCCATCAGCCTTTGTTAAGAAGAAACTAAAACCTGTCACTTTTACTTTTGCGTGAGTAAGTACTCAGGACTCCGTTACACCTTGAGATACTGCTTTTTTTTTTTCCTCTGACTTAAGAAAATGCAAAATGAAAGACCACAGCACTAAAAATATTGTATTTTCTCTAGTTGAAACTGTTGACATTCTGAAACTACGATTCAGAACTGGAAATAGAAAAAGCTACTTATAAAAAGGTCAGCTTTCTACAAAAATGTCCATTTTGATGAAATCTTGTCTTTTTCTTCAGGAAAAGTTTCTATCAAAAATGTTCAAACAGATCCCTAATTTATTGACCCACTGCGGTCGTTATCCCTTGAATGGATTTTGTGTCTTCTGTTAACATAAAGAAATATTCTGATGAAAGGAAAGACCACCTCTGATATGTCACCAGGGCGTTGGCTCAGGATCTAGAGCATCCCTCTCCTCATCCAGGGTGGCCTGTTCTCAACCCTACCACTGACTTTTTATCCACATGTCACATCTAGGATGACAGCCTGGCATAGCCTGCCCTGAGGCAACATTTTATCTTTAGTCCGTCCTGCACTGAAAACATCACAATGAAGATGGTGTTCTCACCAGTGGGATTAATAATGATGGGGTGGGACCCTTGAGAGCAGGTACGAGGGAGGTAATGGGAGTAGAGAGAGGCACTCAGGATGAAGCGTCCTCATGGAGAGTCTGCTCACCCAAAATAACCTCCTTAGACCATAGAGAAGAGCAGGTATTAATTCAGCCCACCCAAAATCTGGAACAACCAAGTTTGTACCTCCGGGGTCTCAGTAAAGAGGCAAACTTACTTGGGACAGTTTTTTCACCAAGAATTTCAGATCCTGTCATCAGGTGGTGCTACTTTTGCTTGTCATACAGTTCCCATATGACTTGGTGCTTGCTTTTCTTCTTTCTTTCTGTAACATTACATATAATTCTGTGGTAACTTAAAATAGAGAAGATGTACAAGGTAAACAATTTAGGTTGTAAAGCGGTATTCTCCAAACAGAAGATGTGGGGCCTTAGGAACAGCACAGTAACACACAACCATTATGGCTTTAGGAAAAATTTCAATGGTGTGAATTCACCAAGCAGAGAACAAAACTATTGCTTTTTACTACTCTTCCATAAGAATAGTTCCACCTGGATTTGAAAAGCACAATCCTAAACGACTTCTCTTGATGAGAGATGCTGTGTAAATCTTGCACAGTTCCACAAAACATTTACATTAAGGAAGGGAATTGACAGAGGTGCCCATTCAAGTGTAAGAGCCAAAAATTCTTTAAATGGCCTTGCTCACTTTTCTCCCTCTTCCCTTTAACTGACTAAATTTACTCAATTACCACCCGTTTTGAAAGACAGAATAAAATGTTAAAGTATAAAAGAGCTACAATGAAAATAGGTGATTTATGCCCTTTGGATTAATAATTCATATTTGCTTCCTAATGCAAACATGTTTAATCTTTTCTTTTGCAGTATGTCCCAATGGAGTCAAGTTCAACAACTGGAAATAAAGTTTTTGGAGCAGGTAGACCAGTTCTATGATG
The DNA here is from genome assembly GCA_013400975.1 of Atrichornis clamosus. Lineage (NCBI taxonomy): Eukaryota > Metazoa > Chordata > Aves > Passeriformes > Menuridae > Atrichornis > Atrichornis clamosus. The sequence goes on from WBMZ01008780.1 coordinate 2,878, forward strand.
ATAACTTTCCCATGGAAATCCGGCATCTACTAGCACAATGGATAGAAAGCCAGGACTGGTAGGATTACATTTATTCTCCCTGCTATTATTTCAGTCACAAACAGTTATTTGGTTTTCTGGCAGGCTTAAGGATGCTCATTTACAAACTGTGCAGGCATCTGCACTCCAAGAATAGTATTCCACTAGTTAATGGATTTAGCCATTTAAACTTAAGGAATATCAGGAGGCAAGGTTTCACATTTGAACTTACTCCTAAACAAAATCCAATAAAAATGGATTAATGATATTACAGGTTTTTCATTTAAAAAATAATGCAAGTTAATTTTAAATGGAAATGTGATACATTACCTCTTTCAGCATAAAATTATTCACTTGTCCAAAACTGCACTTAAAGCTGTATAATTGTGGGGGACAAACCAGCTATTTACAGGAACTCTTCTCTAGAAGGTGAATTTGTGCACAAATTTGGATTCAATTCACTTGATAGTTATCTTAAGAAAATTCCAAACTAAATGCCAAAAAAAAAATTTATATTAGTCATACTAGAAAGAGACATCTCAACTTTTTCAAGCTAAATCCACAGGACTATTGTGCAGAAAAAAAAAAAATCTGTTAAGGAATATAATCTTTCTTTACAGTTTATAGCTCAGTATTTATGGGGCTGTAGGAACATGGGAAACATTTTAAATCTCCTTTTTGCCAAACTCGGACTTAGCAGACATATCTCAAACAAGCATCTGCCATGTGTGAGGCAAGGAGAGAGACCATCCCAAGGACAAGGATGCCGTGCTGTCCACGCTCTGCCTTTCTCTCCTTTGCTCACTAAGGCTATTGCCCTTCACGTACCAAGCTGCACCACGAACTGCAGAACCAGCGAAGCCTGGCTTCGTCTGGGTCCTTTGTCCCCTGCATACCCTTCACCAGTAGCTTCAGAGTCTCCCTGTATCCCCAAATAGTTTGGCCGGGCGAAGGCTCATGTGGTGCCTGGTGTGAAGAGATGGATGTGCTGACTGGCCATCTGGCTGCTGCCTCCTGGAGCAAGTTATTGCTGCCGGTTTCCTCGGTGGAGGCACTAATTTGGATTCCTTTCTTCTACCAACCTGCCAGATTTCCACGAAATTTGTAAGAGCATACTATCTTTTGGACTTTAAGCCTGTTGTCAGCTTTGTCTGAAACTGGGCAGCAAATTCAGAAATTATATCTGTGTGACTGAGTGAGAGGGACAGTTTGCATAAGCTCCATTTCCTCTGACTAGTGAGCTGGAAATATTTAAATATTCACTGGACCAGAGACTAGAAAACCCTGGTTGTCTCATCTGGCTGACTCTACTCTCTGTCTAACACTTCACCCTATTTTTAGAGGTGCATACCTATGGGAATATAAAAAACCCCCAAAAAACCATAAAAGTCAATCATTCACAAACTCTAACTATATGCAAGTCACCATACACTTAAAGCCTTTTCTTGCTGCCTAGATTTGTGAATAGATTATAATTTTCTGTGCTGATAGACTGACACATCATACAGCATTTTAAACATGCATGGTTCTCGTTCATTGATTCTTTAGGGAGGCAGCAGCCAACAATGAAGCAATGGCAATGATCCTTTTACAGAATTTGATAATACAAGTGGATGAACAGCTGGACCGGGTTTCGCAGGAGAAGAATCTGCTCTTGATACACAACCTGAAAAGAGTCAGGAAGCTGCTGCAGGTGGGTCTTTACTTCAAATGACAAATTGCATTGCACACTCTCACTGGTCTCTGGAGGTAGTGCCCAGGCTCTGCTGAATGCAGTTTGTTCCAGAGTGCAGAGTGCACAGCTCAGAGCTGTCCTGGTTGCTATAGACTCCAGCAGCTATGGGAAGATGAGCCTTCAACAAGATAATTCAAAATAATAATTCCACTCTCTGGTTGTGCAACAGTAATTCCTATTTTAATGCATGCAGCTTGGATACAAGTGCTCTGACTTCTTACCTCTGTGCGTATCTGTGTCTCACTGAGCTCTTAAAAATAGGACTGTATAGTGCTTACGGATGCTCATGTTTATTACAAATGTACTTAACACCTTTCAGACACCTACAGATATTTAACTGTGGAATAAAACACATGTTTGGGGCTTAAGGCAGCACCATGAAAAAGGAACCCCTGTAAATCATTAGCATGTCTGCTGTTTTATGCTTATCTGGAATTGTTATGAACGACTTAAAGGATTTTCTGCTCGGAATCATATTTATTTTGATTGTCTGAATGTTTCTCTAATAATTATCTAGCATTTCTCTAATGCTTATCTAAGGCAAGGATTCTCAGAGTTCCACTTCATTAGTCACCTACTTCCTGACATCTGTCTTCTACATAAAGCAGATATGCCATTGAGTTTAATGAAAGTTTAGGGGTTTTTCTCTTCTTTGATGGTGTTTTCCATAAGTAGTTAAATGATAATTATCATTGCTTGCAAAACATTTTCTTTATTTGAGACATATACATATACACACACTGGTCTGGAAAAATCTTAGCATGACTTTGTCAATTATTTTGTTCTCTCTATGTCTATCTTTCTACTCTTTATCCCTAATGGTGGCCTTTTAAAAATGTGACAATATTTCCATCGCCACTACTTTTTCATCCTATGTTATACAAGCATCCTCCTGTAATTTAAAAATAAAGTCATTTTTTGTTTATTTTGTGGTTTGTGCAGCAGCACTTCTCACAATTTCAGTACTCCTCAAGCACCAGATTTACTGAAGTGCAGAAATCCTGTTATTTCCATCGTGCTCTTGGCACACTTTACCACAGTAGGGCTGAGACAGAGCTGTATCATCTTAGTAAAGGATTTTTCCACAGTGGCATATGTGTGGAAAGAGCATTTCAGGGCATCGGGGTATTCCTGGCTTAAAAGATAGTGCATTCATGATTATACCATTACAACGTGCACAGGCAGAAGGACTAGTATATATTCACATACAAGCTCTACGAAATTAAAGCCTCTCACAGTGTTCCTTCTGCTCTTCACACCATCTATTTTATTTTAAATTTTTTTACCAAAACTTGAAGCATCAGCTCTGCTAAATTGGGCACACCAAGCCAAGAAACACCTAAATTCACATAATAACCAACGTGAAAATGGCACGAATGAAAACTATTTCCTTGAAGTCTTGGCATGCTTGGAAATTATATCATGATGTGCTTCAGAAAAAACACAGAGCAAAGGAGGCTTATTCCAGAAAGGCAAGAGGAGGGGAGTTTTAAGTGATTTGTGATTAAATGGTTCCTCAGGTGCAAGGGTCTGAGTCATGATTCCAGAACAAGCCAAAACACTCAGGCATCCCCATTGCAGCTGAACAGCCTCATGAATTCCTTGAGAGGATACGTGACACTGGAATTATACTGCTTGTAAGAAGGGATCTGAGTCTTGAGCTTTGCAGTAGAATATTTGCAGCTGAGAAAAAAAAACAAAATAAAACACAAACCAAAAGAGCTGTCCCCATCACTAATAATGCTGGCCTTTCTTCATTGCATCAAGACAGCAGATAACATGTATTTAGACAAAAAGCTACCCATTGAGCTTCAAAATACACACGTAAACCACCAAAAACTGGATGGCACTTTGACTACTGGAGCATTTCCTGACCTTTAACCCTATCACCCACTGGCTATATTCTGATTTTCAAAATAATTACTGTAGACTGGAGTAGGACCAGGCTCTTACAATGTTTTAGGGTTGTTGTTACTATTATTGCATAAGACAAATAACTTCAACTGTCTTAAGAAATCTGTGACACCAGTATTTTGGACTTTTGTGTAAAATACTAAGTTACAACTTCCAAGTTTTAGAACATAGAAAAATGCATTTTCAGCCAAAGTATGGGCTGCATGTTCTGTAGAGCTGCACAGACAGTGTCCTGGCTTCAGCTGTTGAAATGATTTCTTCACTGGTTAGGTAAGTCCATCAGGGCAGAAATGCTACAGTAGTTGAAATCAGCTGTCCTTGTTATTAATGGACTATGAACTGTACATGGCACATGGCATGGACAGTATCTACTCTAATGGTCTTAAATTTGAGTATGCAAATTATCTAATTATGTGTCTAATTTTTTCAGTGCCCCACTGGTTGCATTTTGTTGTTGAATATATGAGAAGTTTGGAAATGGGTGTTTGGCTTCCCACCCGCAGCTGGAAGCCCTTGCAGATACCTAACTCTTGTGATTTGAGCTATTTTGTGGCAGTTTCATGAGACAACACCAGAAAAACGTGACTGATGTACACAGTAGAATGCCATGGTCCCTTTTGTCCCAACAAACCACCTAGGGAAAGGGAGTCTGGAACAGTATGCTGTAAGACTAATGAGATTTTTCACTGACTGATCAAAGAAAGACTGGGTTCCTAAACAGGAGAGGAAGCTGCTTGTGTAAACACCTTTTCCTTTCTGGTGACTCTGTGAACAGTGCTGGTTTGACTTTCTCTGAAGGTTAGTTACCAGGAGCCCACCTTCATCCCGGCTTCGCTCTCTAGTGCGGGCACTTCTTTGAAACTTCACAGGTCCCTCCCCTTCCTTCCCCTCTCAGCCGCACACAGATGTGCAGACACATGTGCATCGTGCACACACACACAAAGCTGTTCTGCCTCAGCACATGCTCTGAGTACAATGTCTGCTCGCTATTTTGGGCCAAACTGTGTTACCCTATTGAGTAATACTTGGCAAACCAGATAATGCTGGAAACCAGCACTTACCACTGTGTACACAGCAGAGTACGCTGAGCTATGGTGAGGATTCCTAAACGCTATGACAATAGCAAGAATTTAAAAAATTAAATTAGAGAAGATACAAAAGCTATTCAAAAGCAATCTGCCGTTCTTGACAAAACACAAAATGAAGGGCTAACATTTAATCAGAAATAAAACTAGATGGTTAGTGAAGAGCAGCCTTAGAAGAGGAAACAATGCACACTTTGCAAATGACTTGTGCAGCTGTTTGCTAGACAGACAAGGACTTCTTAGGATCAAGATTCCTGGTGCTGTTACTGAATCTAGAGAGAATTATGTCTAGGAGCCTCCAGCACCACAGCCAAGCACACCTCACCTGAAAGATCTGAGATTTTTGTTATAAAGTTGAGAAAATATTCTGACTGTTAACTGAACATCTTTACATAAACATAGTTGCTCCATTAAAGTAGTGAAAGAAGACAGAATTGCCTGCCTCATCAAAGTGCAAGACAAAGTTTTGGGCAATCTTGAGTGTTGTGAAGGGTAAGGAGTAGAAATCTAAGCAGGAAGGTCTGCCTGGCACCCGTGCTTTTAGGCCACAGGAACCATCTTTATGTGCTTACCATTAGGGAAATAACTATGGAACATGGCATTCCTGCTCAGACTGCTCATATTTACAAAATTATCTGAAGGCAAAAAGAAACACTGACCAGGAAATACCCAATTTGAAAAAGTTCTAAGCACTTGAAAATAGTGTTGAGAAACTTAGCTAAGCAGCTGTGGTTACTGCTAGCTCTCTGTAATTTGCTTCTCTATTTCTTGCTTTCATTGAAACATCTCTTCTTGACATTAATCTGGTATAAATGCACATATTCTATTAAAATCAGGGTCAGCAGTTTAGGTTAAAATCCTTCATATTTACTTCTTACATTATTATTACTTCTCTAGTCAGTAAATTGGATTCATTTTTATAGCAGAGCAACCTTTTGTTGCTGTGCTCTTCAGTGGGAGACAGAACAGCACAGTCACTTTCTGAGGTTAAATTCTCTGTCCATCTTCCTACAGAGCTCCTGCTCCCCCCAGCAACTGTTCTGGAAAGGGAAGAGGGAGAAAATGTTCCGAGGCAGTGGGGCAAAGAACAGGGAAACTATGCCTACAGTTCTTTCTTCTTCTTAAAATCTAGACGGAGAAAAGCAAAGCAAATCAGTCACAAGGAGATGGTTTGTGCTGTTGTTATGACAACAAATCATAAAGGGCAGATGTTAAGCTTTGAAGAGCTGCCTAGCACCTCTAGGAACCAAACTGCAGGTGTAACAGTCTGCACGACCTTGGCCCGTGGACAATTACACCCTAGTTTTCAGAAGAGAAGTTGTTACGTGACAGGATACCTGTCCCTGGTGCGAGCTCCTGTGCAATACACGAGTAGATGCAGCGCACAAAGACTGCTGCTGAAATACAGAGACACTCCTGTAAGACGGGCACTGCCCACCTTCCTGACTCACATGCCGAAATCCCTGGAGAGGGGAGAGCGGCCAGGCTGCGGTGCACCAGGGGAGCCAAGGCAGGGGAGGTCACAGGAGCCCGGGAATCAGAGATGGCCGCTGTGCTCCAGTGTCCCACCACTCCATTTAGGAATGATGCTGGTGGGTGATTGCCTGTTCAGCTCAGGGATGGCCTTTTCCCCCCCACACTCTCCAAGATGGGAATCTGGAGCGCTCCTCAGGTACCTGCTAGACAAGAAGTAGCTCCGTGGAACACAGCCTGGCCTGAGTGGGGGTTCAGAGGGGCTCCCAGGAACTGAAGAGCCACTATCTGTGCTGTGCCCTGCTATGGGTGCAGGACAACCCCACCAGGAAAAGCAGAAATTCCCAGAATCCTCCTACTCATAACTGAAGCCCTCGTTTATGCTCTAGCCTCAAGATAACTTCTGAAAGCAATCCCTTCTCATTAATGGCAACATGCATCTGTATCACATCACTGTTTATGGTATTCAGGGTGAAACCTGATTACATAAATCTTCCTTTATAAGAGTGAAATATCAGATTTCAGGAATAGGAAGAAGGGCTGCTCTGCTCATTTACCATTGAAGCCTGAGTTAATGAGTATACCGTGTGCTCTGGGGAACAATTTGCTGCAAATTATGTATATTCATGAAATTCATTTAATTCTCACAGCAGATTCTCCAGTACTGGTGAACTTTGCCCACTCCCCAGCCCTGCTAAGGCCTAATCCCCCAGCCTAAGATGAGGGGAGAGAGGGCAATGGAATTATGCCTGAATGAGTAGGTCTGTGGGCACACACACCAGTAACACCTTGGGGTCTGCTTACAAAGGGAGAGGTCAGGCAGGAGCACCAGATCTGCTGATTCACACCAACCAGCTATATAAATACAAAGTTTTGGAAGTCATACTAAGTAGTTGGGAAATAATACTTTAGTTACTTTACTTTCTCCTACACAACTCTGGGTGTTTTTGTGGAAAGGTCTGGAACAGCACCTGGAAGTACCTTAACAACATTACAGCACTTTTTTCCATATAAAATTCACCCTGTTTCTATGTAGTACAAACAAATAGCATCTTGCTTTGCATGGTGCTACTTAAAACAGTAATATAGTGCATTCCTGATTCTGTGTCATGTTCTTGGTTATACTGCCCAGTTTGTTTCCATTTTTAATGGGAATTGAACATCATTGTGCTTCTCCAGAAAGAACTGAATGAACCTAAAAAGGTTCTTTGGTTTAAGTGACTGTTTGCATAAATAAGCCTCTGTACCAGAAAGGAACATGCATGAGGAATCCCAAGACTGTTTATTTCAGTACATCAAAGCAAGTGGACAGAAAAGCATTAGATCTGAGAAACAGGACATTCCAGTTGGTACTTGACAAACAATTCTAATAAGCCCCGTGCTGAGAAACAGTTGCCAAGAGTGGAAACAGCCATTGATGTCTAAGTTGCAGTTTCCTGTTAAAGCTCACAAGAGGGTGAGAATGGAACAAAATAGAGAAAGTTCCTAATAAACCACAGAAGATGCATTTCAAAACATTATTTACATGTATCTAGCACTCATGCAGCCTGCCAGATCAACAACTCAACACGCTGAAGTAGGACATGTGTTTCAAACCAGTGTGTCCTGCTGTCTAACACAATTCAGAATATATTAGACTGCTCCCAGTGAGTTTTTCAGGACAGCCATTAAAGCTGTTTACAAAAAATTTTGCCGTGCAAATGGGAAACCCCACACAGAAGTCTGTTTGCTGAAGCAGCTAGGTGTCTGCTCTTAGCAACTGCAGCCTGGTGACTGCTTGTCAGCTAATAAAGATTTTTTAAATGATGATTGACACAAGACTAAAAAGGTTACTTATTAGAAGTAAAATATTTGGGGGTTTCTAGTTATTATTTAAAGAATACAACTCTAACAGTTTATAAATGTTTCAGTTTGGTTTTGTAGAAGAAATAAGAGTTAACTTACAAACAGAAGTAGAAACGCAAGCAAACTAAATAACCTCTTGTGGGCTTTATTTGTTCTGAAGTATTAAGAGCCCAGTTGCAGCTGAACATCTGCCTGAGAGATTAATTAATAATACTCAGGTCTTTGTGCCCAGAGGAGGAGAGGGAGGTGGGAATCAGTCCTCTCTGTCCTTTGATATTTTACCCTTTTTCATAGGGAACACTGTATTTTTATTTACTTTCAAATAAATCTCATTTAAACAAAAAGTTATTTATTCTCAAAAAGTCTCACTTAAATAAGAAGCATCACTACATTATTCATCCCTCCCAGTCTTTACAGTTCCATCTGACGATGAGTTCTACAGAAATATATTTCCTGTAGCTGTGCCTCACCCTACCTGCTCAGAAATCTGCTTCTTTCTATAGACAATTCCTTGAGTGGGTTTAGTGGCTGCTAGGAGGGACTCGGCAGTGGAATTTGAGGGGTGCACAAAAAGACTCTCCCTTCCCAGCTCCTTCACTGAGCTTTTACACCTTCACCTATTGCAATTTGGCTGCACATGCCCTAAAAACCGTGATCTTTTGGAAGTTATGCATCATACGCTGTGAGAAAGGCCCAACTACAAGACTACGACCCGTGTATTAGGACTTCCCACACATCATAGGAGTCTTCTGCCTTTAAGTTCTCACATAATATTTTGAGAGGGGGAGGGGGAAATCTAAAAATAAAGAGTACAACAAGAGCAGTCTAAGTAGATAGTGTCACAGGTACTTCCTCTTAAAGACCTAGATAAAACAGAGACATCTTTCTAGTAGAAGAAGAGGTTTTAGTAAGAATATTGCCTGTTTAAATACAATAAGCTTTCAAAAAACTCCCAAGCACTTAACCTTTATCAGGGTAGCACAAGGACCAACTCTTTCTTTGTATTCTGCTATTGTTTTCATTAGACTTTCTTCCTGGATGCATAAAACAAAGGTGGAAAACAAATCAAGGCAAAATGTTGTTTGTCATATCTGAAGGTGAAAACGGGAAATATGTATGTACGGTTATGCCTTCCCACCCACACATTTGAGATACACAACTAAACCAAATTTTTTTTCTTTCAAAAAAATAAAATTGTAGACAAAAGGGGGTTTTCTCCCTGTTTCCAATTTTATGACAGATGAGATATTTGCTTATGCAGAAAGATGCTATCAGACTTAGTAAAATAAGTGTATCACAAGTGAGCAATAGGGAAGAAAATGTATTTTGGCTTGACTTTGTATTCCTGTTCCCTATCTCTCCATGTCCGACCTCCCTTCCATCAGCTTCTTCAAATATGCATTCAATATGAACAAATGTGTCAGTGGTCACACTAGCTAATGCTTCCATGCCTCCAAGTAAATCTCCCACTGGATACAATTAAAAGGCTCAAGAAGGGGTTTTCTAGCAGAAATGATAAAAAGTACAGCTGATGGTTTTGAGAGATTAAAAGAAAAAAAAAGAAATAAATAAAAAAGAGAAAAGAAGAAAAAACCCCACCAAATTCTGAAGTGTTTTTTTCAGAATTGGAAAGCACTAAAACCTACTCAAGTCCTTTTTTTAAGGTCACCCCGAAAACACGGAGATAACCAGGTAAACCCCTGACTTTCTAAAGATTGCACAGCACACCCTTCCACACTACAGGTGGAGACCAACTAACACCTCATCCTCTGCTTTAACCACTGGAAACAGAGCCAGGAGCTCACGTTGTGCACATCCAGTATTCACTGATAGGTGTGTGTACTATATAGGACCCCTGACACATGAAAAGCAGCTAGTGTGGTTGGCAGTGATCCACTTTGTGATGGAGCTGCCCACTGGAAAATCAGCTAAAATTTAAAACATTTTAAAAATGGAAAGAAAAGAAGAATAAGACAACGACTCTGGTCTAGATTTCTTCATTTCTCTCAGAGAAAGCAGTAAATTTCAGATGCTAAAACTGACAGTTGTTTGGTGTCCTTTTTGAAAGCACATGTATTTTAAAGTGTCATAATATGTATTTTAAAATTTCTCCATGATCTTGCAACTTACAGAATCAAACCTTGCATTTCCGCAGCCACTGTTTCATGTACCCTTTACATACTCCTAATAGTTCAAGCTGTTTTAAAATTTGGCTAAAGGGTATAAACTCTGCGTGCTATAATGTATAAACTGTTTTTGCAGAAATGCCTCTTTGTTTTTCTCCATGATCCAGTAAGATACTTTCACAATAGACATCTCTGGAGTAGAAAGGAGGAAGGTTTTCTCCAAGGAAATGTCATCAGCATTCACAGAAAATTGTCACCTGTTCAGAATGAAAGTTCAAGTTCCCCTGTTTGCTTAAATTTAGCATCATGTTGGTAGTTATTGAGAAGAAGCCAGTCCAAATAAGATCATTTGTTGTTTGTTGTAACTCATGATATGAAAGACCTCACTGGAACAGAAAAGAGGAGAAACAAAACTTCTAACAACAGCTCTGCAGTAATACTAGCAGATACTTCAATTGAAACTTCAGATGAAAAGTGAATCATCAATTTCTCTTTGTTGGTATTTATCAAAAGACAATTTTAAATTTCCTCTATAAACATTTAAACTTAATAATACAATTTAGCACAACTACAGCATCCACACACTTCTGACTGCTAGTGTTCATGTTCACACAAAGTTAGGATTCCCGCATCTCAAGCCAATTTTGGTTAAAACTCCTTAATTTTCCAACTTATACTAGCTACTCTTTCAATGATAGCAGATAATGTTCAATTACTCATTCAGAAATCAAGGTCATGTTGAGCAAATTCTGCCCTCAGCCAAAGACAAAATGGAAGTGCAGAACAGCAAGAGCTGGCAGCAGGTGGATAATAAGGGAATATCAAGTGGTGCATTCCAAAGTGTAATTACCACTGAGAAGAATGAAGCACAGGGAGAAAATTTTTAGTGTTATGATTTTGCCAGAGTCAAACACACTGGCTATTGTGACTTTTAGCAGCTATTGTCATTTAGTAAGTTATAATTCTTGAGATATTTAGTGTTACAATTTATTTATCAATTTATTACTGTTGAGTTGCAATCCATCTGCTCCCTTACTTCAAAAAAGGGGCTGCTCCAGGAGGACAGGTGGCAACTCTCTGTTGACCTTCTTGGCATCTGCTCAAACTTTATCAAATGGAAGAAGCACCAGCCAGGCATAAGTATGGGAATCATTATGGGCTCAGCTTGTTACTACAGCTTTATGAGTTAGAGAATAAGGGGAAGAAAAAGTGAATTTCCATTCCATCTCTTGATTCAGATGGTTTTCTCTTAATGAAACAAAGAAAAGGAGAGAAAGAAAGTTTTTGAAAGCTTTGCATATGAACAGCACCTAGAAATGCTAGGAAAGTCCTTAATAACTGGCATCCTTTGTGGGGAATTTTAACACATCCCACTGTCAGAATTTCTTTTTTTAGGAGCCTCCTCTACATAAATGCATTTTTCCAGCTCCAAGAGAGGATATTTATTTCTTCTTGACTTTGTTAAATAGCTTTTGACTCCTTTAAACCCTTGCAGTGCTTGAATTCTGTTGGGCCGTGGTAAGCCAGGACTAAACACTCCTTGGGCTTTGTAGCTTCAGATACCAATGTGTGGCACGGTCCTCACTTACTGGCCAACTACGGGGAAGGTGGAACCTTGTTTTACTAGTGGATAAAAATAACAGCAACAAGCAGAATGTAACAGACATTAACTGAGGAATTAATATGCCCATCAGTGGACTTACACCAGTGGCAGATTTCTCCCCATAGCTTTCGTTCCAAGCCTTATTAACAACAGGACTTTTTTCCCCCTCTAATCAAGGTACAGATGGAGGAGACAAGCTTAGCAATACAACTGTGACTGCAGCTGGAACAAGGCAGGACTGTTCTCCCTTCTCCTGACTTCACATGTGCTTGTCCTTAACAATAACTCATCCTCTGCTGAGCAGTTTCAGTCCATCCAGGAGCAGACAACCCAGTCAGCAAAAAAGCCTGAGTTGTTTCCAGCCCTGGATTGGCTCTCTGAGGAGTCAGGCACTGGGCTGACACTGCACAGCCAGGAGCACAACCACTCTTTGCAGCAGCTATTTTGCCCTGGCTGTTGGACCATATCTCTACCTCGCTTCCACGTGACTCCCCACTCAATCCTTTGCAGAAAAATCACGGCCGTTTCCCAGGTTTCTGTATTCCCTTCCCACGGTTACATCCTGGCACTACAGAGACAGACTGGGAATATGCTCAATAAAGGGAAATATGAATATATTACTGGGCCTGAAGTGTAGTGGTGCTGAACAAAGCATGCAGCGACAGCATGGTTACTACCCTTACAGCCTCAAAGCTGTCAGGGAGAAATGTGTAATGACAGCTCTTTGGCACTGTTATTTGACATGGAAATCAGCAGCGTGTCCTTAACCAAAAGGCCCCCCTCACTGCCCAGGAAGGAGCAGGCAGGGAGGGCTTAGTGCTTCATCTGAGGCACAGTGAGTCCTGGGGTAGTATTGCTCACCACTTCTTGTTTACAGAGCAGCTCCTGAAAACCAGTCAGGTTCATAACTCCTGTTCCTCAGAGTAAAGTGCCGTCCTGAGCTGCTTGTAAAGAGAGCAGAGGCAGGGCACTGGGGCTGCTTTGGGTGTGCAATAGTTGCACTGTGCGGCACGTACTTTTCCTGTCCTGAAGAGACTTCAGAAGCCATTGAAACAAAGTTTAAATTCATTCCTAACAATGCCATGGCAGTCAAAGCTCCCTTAGAACGGGACATTTGGTACCTCAGTTATTTAGTTTTGAGAGTCCTGTATCTTTCACCTTAGTCTGTTCCTGGAACCCACAGTATAACCAACACATGGTATTTCACACCAAGCAGTTCAAACCAAGTCTCCATGATCAAAACTACCACTTTAAATATTTTTTTACTTTGTAATTGAAGTTGAAACGTATTATGAAAAGTCTTTCGGATTACACAGATTTCATGCAAGAGTACAAAGGAAATGTTTAGTTAAAAGTATTAGAAATGCATGTTCAGTGCCATGGTAGTTGTTGGATACAGAAGCAATCTGTTCACATTTCTACCAGATGCATTCACACCCTGGTTTTAATACAATAATTGGTATGAGATATCAAAGCAAGAAATGGCATCAGTTAAAGTATGTATAAACTTACTGTGACATATTCAGAGAAAGCTAGAATAAAAGAAGTTTGAGTGGCAGGAAACTACAATGAGAATAAAAACTAACCATAAAGAGGGGAAAATAGAGTCAATTCAGAACTGGAAACTGTACAGGAAAAGAAATTAAATGGATTAATTCTAATGAATAGACTAACACTGTATGAGCACTGAATGAAGGGTATCTGAATGAGTGATACTGAATGAAAGACACGAAGGATGCTGAGAAACACTGAATTAATACATCACAATGAAAGAAGCTGCTTGAGAGTCCTCAATCATTCCAAGTTGAAAAATACAGCATAAACCAGTATTAGTTCAAATTGTGCCCAGTCCTCAGTCACATATCAGCAATTCAGCACCTGATTTGTGGTAGTGTAAAATTATAGATTTTTTTGGTTGTTGTTGTTGGTTTTTGTTTTTGTTTTTTTGTTCTTTGCCTTGGGACAAGAGTTGCTTATTCCCTCATCTTAGGCACATTCTTTTTTTGAAAGAGAAAAAACTGTTCATAGACATTAAAATTTAAGTCTTCTGCTTTGTGCTGAGGACGCTTTTCTGCTTGCACCATTACCATATTGATATGCTTACAAACTCTTGTTGGCAGAAGTGCTACATGCTAAACAGCAACATCCTATTGAAAATCGAAGACGTGATAAAATCGTGCACCAAAGAGGCTGACAGGAAAGCCCTTTCAACACAGCTGTGTTAGCACGGGAGCAGTTTGGTCTTCAAACAATACACATCTCAGAATGGTGTCTTTATAGTCTCGGCAGAACCTTGTTAAGGATATTTTATGATGGTGGCACTGACTGATGCTGCCCTGCAAGGCTGAACCAGCACCATCAAAGGCCAGGAACAGTAGGGAAGTTTTTCCCCCCCTCACAACCAAGCTGTAGCTCATAGACACTGAAGCACACTGCTTGTGATTTCCAGAGGGACACCCTGAATTCTGAATTTTTTTTTTTAAACCATGCTTACTTGTGCTTCCAGGGCAAATATCATGGTAATCCCATGCATATAGCAGTGATCATCTCAAACTGCTTAAGAGAAGAAAGAAGAATATTGGCTGCAGCCAGCATGCCTGTACAGGTAATGAATTACATTTCATTAATCTGCTCCATGTTAATCTGCTCACATGCTTTTTAAACCAAATCCTGTCCTCTCATTCCACTGGAGTGATTTGTGTGCACTAGGGGTTGCCAAATGTTGCCCTTTAAACTCACATTTGAACTTCATTAGTGGCTCTACTGCTGCAAACATTGCTATAAGGGACTTCCATGTCACAGCTAATCTTCAAAGACTTTAATCTGCTGGAAAGGTTTTAAAGAGATTATTCTTTGCAAAACAGATGTGTGTATTTTAAATTATGCAATGCATTAATTCATATTAATTAAGGAATGCAAAAGAAATTCCATCCAAGATGTTGCAAAGGCACTGATGATTTTCATGTTTGAAAAATTTTAAAACAACATATAAAACTTATTTTGGGGAAACCGTTACACGACTAAAGCCCAGAGAGAATTCTTCAGTCAAATGTGTTCTTTTTAATCACTTATGGATGTAATACATATTCCTACATGAGTCTTGTGCCATGGGTCTTTTTCAAAAATCTAATAATCTATATTTCAGTTTCTTTAATTTACTAGATGCTTGATGTGTGCCGTATACCCATGCCTTTTCATCTTTCGGATTTCAAAGTTGAAGCTGCGTGTTTTTCAAAGCTCTGGAACTAAACAGATCTGTGTTTACACCAGTCTCCAGATGGCTGAACACTGGCTTCTGAATTCCCTCTCTCTGCTAGAACTAGCAGTACAGTTATCACCCATTATTATTACTCATCCACCAATTATCTGTTCAATGTGTTCCAGGGGCCGCTGGAAAAGTCTCTGCAGAACTCTGTGGTTTCAGAACGTCAACGAAATGTGGAGCACAAAGTCTCAGCCATCAAGAACAGTGCTCAGGTAGCTTTTGTGTCCTGTTTGCTGTCTCTGCAGAGGTGATTCCCATAAAGACGTACCTGGACTGTCTTTAGGCTGGGTAGCACAGCGATTTCTGGTAACAGACACACCATTTTCCATTTTTCCAAGGACATCTACTCAGGGCGTACCTGGATCCTCAGGTGTTAACAGCTGTCTGAGTATTGTGAGAACTGCCTACTTTAAAGCTATCACACTCGTCCCTGTGTGAGTTGCAGGCAGACCACTGAGGGCAGCAAGAACATACCTACAGTCTCTAAAAAGATAACAACGTTCAGTAAATGTCTTCTTGCAACTTCACCTCCTTTAGCTGGGTCAGCAGTAGCTTAACCTTCACGACCTCTGAGTCATGAACCAAGACCTTTAAAGCCGAAGGCTCTGTGACATAATTACGTGGTTTGGGGACGTGAGGGGACAAGAACACTGGGAGCTGATGGTAACCACTCTCCAGGAGCTTCTCAAACCACTGCAGAGCTGGGCTGAGTCAAACCTGGAGCTACGTCCCAGAGACCTTGAAAGCTCAGAGAGTACCTGCCCGTTCAGTTCAAGGCAGGATAAGGATCCAGATTACTCACAGCTTTTTTGCTATCCCAGCCCCTCTTTCAGCTTTGCAGCAGTTTCAATGTAGAAATTATATTTTAAATTTCTGTCCTTATGTTGTCCAAGAGTAACACTTTTGGTATATTGGAAAGAGATCCTAGTAGCATTCTCTCATCAGCGTCTCCTTTCATGGGGAAGAAGGGTTAGAGAGATCAAACCCTGAGAAGGATAAAGGTAGTTTTAGAAGGGTGGAATACTAGATCTCTGTCTACATATAAAGTTGTCAGATAAGAGTTGCAGAGCAGACAAAGCAGCAGCCCGTCATGCTGCTCCTTCTGCCTGTGTGGGGAAGCACAGCCACCCCTGAAGGACCACTGAAAAGGAGAACCTCCTCTAGATACCAGGGGGGTTTTTTAGCAGATAATTAAGTTGAACACAGAAATTAGCCAGCTCCTTGTATATGTAATTTCATACCTACACATATAATTTAAAACTTTAGTCGCCAAAATAAAGAGTAAACTAAGATGCTTAATTGTGTGTGGCCTCATTTAGCAAACAAGTTTTTGTATTTTCAGACACTTAATGTGCACATTCTCAGGGAACTAAAAAGGGTTGTTTATGAGTTGTTGGTGAAATCAAGGCTTCCTATAAACAGCTCAGAAATAGACCTTCAAAGTAAAACAGATAATTTCCTACAGTTTTGTTTTCCTTCTTTTGATGTGCTTTTTTTTGAATTATCATTGGTTGGTTACTAGAAAATACCTTCAAAAGTTTGTGCAATACATACGAAAAGAAACCCTTGAAAAATGCCAAAGCAGCAAAAATGTTTCATTTCTTTACTGAAATTCTTAAGTCATTCTGTAAATAAATTCTGTGAGCTCTGTCTCTGACTCCACCTTTTTTGACTTTGCACACCCCAATTCAATTTCAATTTAAGTAAATGCAAAATTATCCCTTTGCCCTGCTTTAAAGTTTCAAGAAGAGAGTAACATTATTGGCATAATAATTTCCGTTTAGTTCAGGCTAAACATAATCATTCCTACTTTCCACTGTGTCACTGAAGTACTAAACAAGAAGGGATAAAACTGAATCAACTACTGTTAACTGCAGGAGAGAGGATAATACTTGACTTTCTAAACAAGTAAAATAGTTATATTTCTAAACAAGTAAAATAGTTATAAATATTACGTAGTTATAAATACTTATTTAAAAAAGATGATTGAATTATAAAGTGTACAAGATAGTAAACCAGAGTTCCCAGAACTGTTCAGGGATTTTCAAACAGTAGGAAAGGAAAATACTACATTATGCATTTGTTCATTTCTTTTCCCTGGGAAAGATGACTGACCAAGACGTGAAATACTTGGAAGATTTGCAAGAGGAATTTGACTTCAGGTATAAAACAATACAAAGCTTAGGTAAGAGGTTTTTATACTAATTGTTAGAGTCTCTAGGAAATGGCTGATTCTGCAGCTAGATTACAGTACCAGGGGTATTTGTGCATTACTTAAATATGTGTAAACATAAAAATAGGTCTTTAGTTTTTATAAAGTTATAGTCCTGGAACATCATAATGGCACTTTTGGGGTTAAGAGGGTAAAGAGGATCATATTAAGCAAGTATAGTTATTTTCAATGGATAAGCTTCATAATGTCATGTAAAGGAGCAAATTTTTTAATTTAAAGAACCTATTTTTCCATTTCCTCACCTTTGACACAGCCTGCCCCTGGCAGAATGTGGAAGAGCCTTTTATTTCCCAGAGTTGTGCAAAACTGATCTTTCTAGCCTCTAACTTGGCTTTCTGTTCTTTTTTGACCACAGTGGTGATAACCATAATAATTGTGGTAAGCACTCTTGAATGCATGTTTCACCAGCCTGTGATGGTTGAGATCTGCACGTGGCAACAGTCTTTGTATGACCTCTTTCAGAAAAGAAACTGGGGTCCACTTGTGTCTGCTCAAGCATCTTTATATTATTTTCCTTTGAACATTAAAAAATACTGGGCTTAGAACATGAATGCTATATATTGAAGGCTGGATATGACCCAGCAATCAGAAGAGATCAAGTTGCCATGATTTAATGAGTTGGAAGTCATCAGGCCAACCATAATGATTGGCCACACAGGTGATTGAAGGCTGCCCCACTTGCAAAATAAAACATCCTTACAGGAATGACTTTCAGGACTTAAAATGTCACTGCTGTGCACCAGCACAGCCAGCTCACAATGTGTGTGAGAAATTGGCATGTCTGAGCTGATGATGGTTACTTGTCTGCCTCTGCTGAAACACCTACCCTGACACAATGGGAAGACATCGATCCAGAGCTTAGCAGACAAACAGTTGGCACCAATTTCTTTTTTGAATGCAGCATGAAAGATGCAAAAAGTGGGAGAAGGTGAGGGTGGGGAAGATCTGTGTATGAAAGAGCACGAGTGAGCTTGGGGACTCTTGAAACTAGTGCATGATCCAGAGAAGGACAAAAGTTAGAGAGAGGGGAAATGCCCAGTGATCAGCACTCCTGGCTGCTGAAATTCCCCTGGCGATGAACACTTTATCTCTGTTTCAAATGCCTCTCAGCCAGACATCATAACTCACATCGAGTCCAAAGAGCTTTACCCTAACCGCTGACACCACGAGCATGTTTGTGTGTACAGATCAATCATTGATCCAAGCCAGATGTACATAATACACAGGAGCAGGCACAGGGATGAGAAATGTAGAGAACTCTAGGTATCCTCCATAAGTTTTCTGCCTTTTCCTGTGCCACATACACATCTAAAGACAGGAGCCATAAAACCTTATGTTAAACTTGCACTAAAGTTAGTCCTTTTAAATGAAATACGCTGTTACGTAATCTACTGATGTCCACAGTTTATTTTTTCACTAGTTCATGCTGCAGTCTGCTCGTGGTTTTTTCCTCTCCTCCCCTTAAGAACAGGCACATGCACCTGCACATGTATTTATACTGATTTTTTTCATCCCCTGCAGAGCAGAATGACAAAAACAGCGCCCTCATTAAACAGGAAATGTTGGCATTGCAGGCGATGCTCAATACTTTAGACTACAAGAGAAAGGTTAGTGACAATGTTTTGTCATTTGTGGTTAATTTGCTTTCTCCCCTTATTCCCACACCAAATACTCAAATGCGTATGTGTGCCTTTTTAAATTCTCATCTCAGAAGAACAGAAAAATTACATAGGAGTTTAAAATGTTCGGATGGGTTTGGGTGATTTTGACTAGAAGTTAAGAAATTGGCAATTAAGTAACAGCTCAATCAAGGATATGGTTCTGCACGCCTTAAGAGTGAAGCAATTTGTTTGAGTCCATGGGGGGTTTTTTATGGTTAAAGCAAGCAAACAAAAAAACCAATGCACTGTATTATGATGCAAAACAAAAGCAGAACTTTTTGCACTTGACAGTGCTTGCAAGTGTCAACATCTTGGAGGTGTTACGCCCACAAAGAATGCAACAATCTTCCCTCCTACCCCCACAAAAAAGAAGTTTTACTGAAGAAGAGTTCAGAAGGATTCAAGATCAATGTACAATGGGTGATAAATCCTGTCACTGAAGCAGTAGGAGCTAAATATGGTTACCTTAAAAATTATTGAAAAAAAAATGCAATCAGCACTTCATGATAATTGCTGAATTTTGTGGCTTTTGCCTGTGGCCAGTTTGTGACACCTTTCCTATTTTACAGGAAGTGCTCAGTAAAATAGGGCGTGTGATTCATGAAATCGATATGCTGGTGAGCAACATGCTGACCGAAGAGCTGCTCGACTGGAAGAGGCGGCAGCAGATCGCCTGCATCGGGGGGCCCCTGCACGGTGGGCTCGACCAGCTCCAGAACTGGTAAACCTGCCTTGAGCCTGTGTTTCCACTGAAAACCACAGGAAGTCTGCTGCACTTGAAGTGTTCATTCCTTTAGATCAGCTGCAACAGCAGCACATTCATCAGCAGCTACGTAAATAACTAAAAGCACCAACTGGAAGTGATTTGGGTGGGCAACACTGGCTGTTCAGCATTAATAACATCACAGTTCTGAGCTGCTGAGCCTGACTCGGGGCAGTCCCTCATTTTTGGCTTTGGCAGTTGTTCCAGATACACGATACACAACTCTCTCGGGAGTTTTGCTTGAGTAAGAATGGTGCTGACTGAGTTTGTCACTGAAGACAGTGGGAGTTTTGTCTAGGCAGGAGCTGGGTAGAGGCTTTATGCTTTGACTCACTCCTCCAGACTTCAAACTGTGCAGGAATCTCTGTGGTGGCAACTCTGAAGCGATTGCAAATAAAAAGCAAATAGCATTATATTTAAAAGGTAATGTACCCAGAAAATGTCAACATAACATCCTGGTCATTTCTCACCCATTAAAACTCTCACATGGAAAAGATAAAGTAAAAATTAAGAATAAAAAGGAAAATTAACAGGAATTTTTTTAGTATTGGAAAAAAAGATATTTTTCCTTTTTTTTGTTTTTGGGGGGTTTCTTTTTTTCACTGAAATACTTCTTTTCCCAATGAAGATGCTAAAAATAACTTTAAAATGTGATTTTATACACACATACCCTATTGAACTGTTAGCAAGTGTTTGGATGTATTTTTCCTTACTGTTTTTACACTTCCTCAGTTTTGTTAACTTGCTCATTTTATATAAATGTTATCCTTTTAAAGAGTACATTTTGCAAAACTACTGAGCTGTAGGAAAGAATTAATATTGGCACAAGTGCCCTGCATGTACAACATCAGGATCACGTGTCTGTTTCTTCCAAATTGTAACAGACAGCGCTGTGTGGTTGTGAAACTATTTATCTTTGAAAATAAAGTAGATAATTTGCCCAATGTGTTTTATACAGTCCTGTAAACAAAAGACGAATGGATGTGAGTTTGGGAAAAGCTAGAAAGCACCATTCAATACAGATTCTGATTTCCCCAGGCAAGAACTTCAGTAGTTCTTAAGTTCTAAGCAATGGTTTACGTGAAGGATTGCAAACTAATTCTTTGTCTTGCCGCAGTTTTACGCTGTTGGCAGAGAGTCTCTTTCAAGTTAGAAGGCAGCTGGAAAAGCTGGATGAACTGTTGACCAGACTGACCTATGATGGAGACCCTATTCCTGTGCAAAGACCTCAGCTGCTGGAAAAAGTCAACTTTCTGCTCTACAACCTTTTCCGGAAGTGCGTAAGCCAATGCCAACGTACAGAACTTTACCTCCACTGGTACAGCAATAGAACATACTGTTATGAAGGAAAAAAAAAAAGGGAAAAAAAAAAAAAGGAAAAAAGTTTGAGTGTGTCTGAAGATTTTAAGGCCCAGGTTCTTAATATAAGAAGCACGTACAGCTGTCATCAAAACTCCTAGAAACTCAAGGTGCTGCACAGCTTCTCGTGGGTAGCATTTAAGGGTTTGTAATCAAGTTCACATGCCAGAAACCCCCTTATTTTAAGAGGAGTTATGTGCATTCTGCTGAGAAAAGTTGTGGGGTTTAGTGTTTGTGGTTTTGCTTTTTTTCCTTAAAAGTAAATGTTTCTTGTCTTTCCTCTTACCCATCAAGATACTCTTCCTGCTGCCCTCCCCAATCACCCTTCTACTAATAGATAAAATATTATCATCATTTCTCTTGCCTTTTGTACTGGCTAGACTAGAGATATACCACAAGTGAGTATCTGAAAGCAAAGTATGCTCAATTGTTTTCTATATATCTGTTTTAAAAAATTAAATGGTAGTTTAATTTGATTGGAGCTGTGCTCAGTGTATTTTCATACTCTGTTTTACGATCTGATAAAAGCTTGGAAGACGAAGACTTTTATCATCGTTGCATTTTAGGACTATAGAATTTGCTTTGATTCTCAATGTCTTCCAAATATGTTTTGTATGGGAACAGTTCAGCTGAAAGTTAGATCACTTTGAGAACTGAGTGGTGGAATGCATAGCTCCCGCTTCAGCATTTGTAGAGAAATAAGTCTTTAAGAGATACCAGCCCCTTTTTTTCTCCCCCTCTTGAAACAGCTGTTTGTTTATACATATTCCTAAAAAATCTATTTGTTTCACTTCTTTTCACACAGTTCCTTCGTGGTGGAAAGGCAGCCCTGCATGCCAACACATCCCCAGAGGCCAATGGTTCTTAAAACGTTAATACAGTTCACTGTTAAATTAAGGTAAGGGGAAGAAACCTGATATAAACTCCCTCGTTTGTGTACAGCATTTTATCCCGGGAGAATCTAGAAAGCAAAGCAGACCAACTTGAGTTAGGGATCCTTTCAACTCCGGGGAGACTTTCTGGAATGGGGATATAAAGTCCACAGAATCTGTCACGCAGAACAAGTGGCAATAAAGTAAAACAGCGTGAGGAAGAAAGGCAGATTGTGGCTAAAAGTCAGCACCTTCAGGGTTCTGTATGTACTGAATTCTTGTTTACATTACTTTACAAACTGAGTAAATAATGATCCTTATCATACAAGCCACTATCAGAATTCTGAGGGCCACTTCTGCGCAGAGGAAAGAGAAATGTCTGTATTTTGGGGGTCTCTGGTAAATCAGAGACAAGTTATTTCTCTCCCAGCAGCTCCTGACTTTATGAAAGAGCAAAGGTTGGAAAGGAGCTCTCATTTCATTGCCACCTTGCAGCAAAGAGTGCATGGAGAGTTGGGGGTGAGAAAAGGTCCATGAAGGGAAGTGCACACACATCTGGTGCCGTCAGAGGTTGCACAAACCCATCCCCTAATTTTTACTTCTTTGGTGTCTCTCCAGCCATTCCCTCAAACACATTACTAACCTTCCCACTCACTTAGAGGGAGGGTAGAACACCCAGCACTGGAACAGCCCAGCTCCTCTTTCTGAGGATCTGTAAAATTGTGTTCAAATTCTAGATGCCTAATCTGTTACCAGATTATAATAATTTCTGATACTTTAGTCTGAAGCATCCAGTTTCATATTTTCTGATGAGAAATTTGTTCTGTTAATATTCACTTTAATGTTTTCTGTTTTGAAGGTTGCTAATTAAATTGCCAGAGCTGAACTACCAGATCAGAGTGAAAGCAACTATTGACAAGTAAGAAACTTTAAAGTGAAGATATTCTCTTTCTCCCTACAGGGACAACACAGGTTTTTTTTCCAGTGGCTACCCTATCCGATTTTAAATCAGCTTTAAAAAGGAAAAGAAAAAAAATAATTTAAAAAATGAAACCACTAGCTAAAAGATTAGACTATTTTCTTTTTTTTAATGAGGAAGATTTCTTTTTTTAAAACAAAGCTGCTAAGTCTAATTGATGTTTTCAAGTTGGAGGCAAGAAGTCCATTTCAGATTTGTCTCAAGCTTAGATAAAATGCATCATTCTGATACAGCAGCATCACACAGAAACTTGAAATCAAACTGCATTGCATTTATGGGATAGTTAGCTTTAAAATATCTCCAAGCTCTCATCACGCACCATCCCCAGCCTTGGGTACCAGTTACCTCCCTTCTTCTGCCTGCTGTGCTTCTGCAAGCCCCTAGAAACCACCTTGACTGCATGGACATAGGTGTTGACCCCCAAAAATTGGGAAAACACCCAGTGAGGAAGGAGCAAGAGAAGCCAGGAGTGTTTCTCTCAAAAGCCATGTACTGTCTGATAATAAACAGCAAGATAAAATACACTGCCTACGTATGGCCAGATGCAAAAATCTAAATGGGCGGTATGAATTTCAGTCCAGTTTAAGAATTGCAGTTGTATTGGCAATACAACCTAACTTTGACAAGGCAAAATCTACCCTCTCAAGACATGCTTCTCCGTACAAGCTATGGCTTACACATTTACTGATTCACAATCCCTTGCCTCTCACCCCACCCCTCTTCTATTTCAGGAACGTTTCAACTGTAAGGTAAGACAAAAAAGTATGATATTTCCCCAATTTTTCCCCACATGACAGTATTTGAATACCTCAGTGTAACGTCCTGCACAGTAACCGCAGGTTTGTCCTGTGTGGCACGCACGTGAAAGCCATGAACATGGATGAGTCTGCAAACGGAAGCCTGTCGGTAGAATTTCGACATCTGGTAGGTCTGGCTGCTTTTTTTACTCTTGAGTACTTCTGGCAAGGAGATAAAAGATTCTTTGGAAACTATGGAGGGAGAACTGTACTACTGTCAAGTCCACTCATTTTCTTCCTGCTTATAAAGTTTACTCCTAGAACCTCTTTATGTCATTCCATACTTTATCCCTTCTATAAAATAAGACTACCTACTTTCACAGAAATGACAAAGTAAATCCTAATTAACACTAGAAAAGGAAAGCTTAATCATGCTGAATTAACAAGCTTCTCAGAAACTGAGTTTGGTTAAAAAAAACCCAAAAGACCAAAACCAAACCAACAACAACAAAAAAACCCAACACACAGAACAAACAAACAAAAAACCTAAACCACACCACAACTGTCTAGGGGAAATAAAATTGAATGCTTTACATCTATTGGAAATTAATGCCTGTGATAACAGCCTTGTGAGAGACTAGAGCACTGCATCTGTAACTTCTCTAACAGCCCCGTGAGCTCTGCTTTCTGACTAGATTCTCTTGCCTGTGGTGTTTTTGGGGCTTAACCACAGATGCAGTGCCTCAGTGCAGTTTCGCTAAAGGAGACTGAGATCGATGGTCCTTAGTGCTTTTTGGTATTATACACTTCGCAAGCACCCTAATGAATGCTTTGTTACATTTACTTAGTTTCTTAAAAATTCTTTTAAAATATCAAAAGGCTCCTCACTGAGTAGAATTTTCAAGGTGCAGTGTGAGAACCTTCATTAGAGTGTATTTGTATATTGCAAATAAAATCTTATTATAACTAAGAACATCCTGGTTACAAATTATGTTCTTTATACGTACTTCTGTCTATAGCTTCTCTGATAAATATTGTTTTGCTTTATACAGCAACCCAAAGAAATGAAAACAAGTTCTGGAAGCAAAGGAAATGAGGTTTGTGTGTTTATTTTACATTTTGTTTTTGATTGCTCTCGCAAGTATTTCAGATTTGATTTTAAGTCAGAGGGTTGTTAGATTTTGAAATATATACTATTCTTATAATAAGGGCAGGAGTCAATTACTATGTTAATATAAATATAATGAGAACTGTTCAGAACAACTCAGAAATTTTAATTGCCTTAAGGCCTTAATGCCTTAAGTCTATATATTTTAAAAGTTTCAATAGAAGATAGGAAGGAATGATAAAACTGTGTACATTCCTCTCTAAGGTCACCTTTTTAGTCACATTTGGGGGGGAAAAAAAAGCTTTTAAAAGTTGGGGGTTTTTTTGTTGAAACAATTGTTTCCTACAGAAACGTTTCTTTAAATAGATGTTCTGCTGGCCAGGGTCACAGCTGAAGCCAGGGTGTCATTATTTGTTGCCTCAGCCGGGACCAAAAGCGCGCTCAGTTGAGGGATGCTCGCCCCAGCCCGGTCGCAGGTTCCCCTCTCGTGGTGACTCTGTGCACGGCGCGGCGGCACCGAAACCAGCAGGGGCCGGGCACCAGAAATCCGGCACGGCCGTTTAGCCATCCGCAAATATCTGCCGATAAATCTCTGACCGAAGCAGGGGTCAGAAGCTTGCAGCCAGAGCCGGTGCCTGCCGATGCTACCACAACGATTGCTGTCTCCCAGGGTAGCTGAAGGCATAAGATGCCTCTGTGAATGCCACCTACTTATCTTGGGAGTTAAATAACCTTCACTGTTTTAATGAATCTCCACACCAGAGTAACTGAAGGTAAAGTTGTATTGGCAAGTTTTAAAAATGTATATTTTTTAAAAAAAAATCACTCATATCACAGCCAAATAGCTGTAGCTATACAAGCACAACAGTTATTTAAAGTAGTCCTTCTGTACAAAGCAAAAGGTGATCAGCATGGAGAATTTTACCACAACCTAAAGCAGAAGATACTTGTGCCCCTTTCACACGTATTTCTGAACAGAACTCACAGCCAGATTAGCAAGACTGAAACTCGAGGCTCACCTCCCAGTTACTTTGCTACTTGCAAAGTCATTGACATCACAACAAGCAAATGCAAAAATGTAGATTAAAAAAATGTTGGCACTCTACTTCTGGCAGCATTTTCCTCCCACTTCCATACATTGTGCCTTTAAAACTATATAAAGCTATCATTGGGCTGTGGAGAATTAGGACAGCTGAGCTGTGAACTGGTTCACTGCTGATTTCCTCAAACAGAGCCTCTCCTTGGTCAAGCCAGACTGTGAAAGTGATTATTGGCAGAACAAGTGTTGGGGTTTTTTTGTTAACAGCAACTGCAATACTTTTAAGACTTGGTTTGTTATAGGAAGTTCAGTATGCTAAAAGTGTAGTTAAATATAACTTGCCTCATTAAAAAAAGTGGAAGCTCTCTATTTGACATTTGTCCTTTCATGCAGATGGACCTTTTTGCCTAGATGATTTTTCCATGAGAAAATTTTGTTTCTGTAAAGTCATAATGGGGAGTAAGGGAGGAAGAAGGGTAGTTTCACCAACCCTTCTCAACATTGTGTCAGCCATAAAGGTTCAGCTGGATTGATTCTACCTGTATTAAAACATTTGAGCTCATTTGATGATGAGTATTTCATGTAAAAGCCTTCAGGTCTAAGCTGGATTTTCCCTTTGCAAGGCAGATTTATTATTCAGATGCCTTAAGGATCTCCTGTGGTCTCAATCTCTCATTTACTCAGTATCTTTTGTTGCAGTGGCCTGTACATGTCCTGGAGGGGGTGCTCCACGGAAAAGATAAGGCTGCAAGGTCCTCTGCCAAGAAACAGCTTTACATTGACTGAAAGCAGAGTTTTTCAGTAAATGGAAGCATTTTGATCAGCAATTTTCTGTTTCTTTTTTTAAAAGAAAAGTCTGACAAAACAAACACACAATGGGGAGGAAAAGAACAACAACAAAAAAAAAAAAACATGAAAAGGACAAATGTTTTTATACTTTGAGTTCTGGGGATGGAAACGTATTTCAAAAGATCTGTTTCCTAAGGGGCAGAGATTTGGATCTTTACAGAGCTATGCTGGTTTGTAATCAAAACAAATGCTTACGCTACAAACTTTAATCAGCGATGACAGACAGATTTTATGGTTTTTTCCATCTAAGAAAAGCTTGAGGTTTTAATACCAGATTTACTTTGGATTAATGATTTAGGCTTCTACCAGTACCATCTCAGTATACACAGCAAACCTGGATGAAGGCCTACTTGTCATTAAAGCTGTGGCTATTTGCTTTGTTTCTAGTTTGTTTCTCCTTGAAGTTGAGCATCTCTGTTCAAAGTTGAATTGTCAATCAGTAAACAAACTTTAGGAAAAGGAAAGTTGAAGACAACCTTTATCCAACACAGAAAATTATCTGTTAACTTTTTGTGTGGAAATCTCTGTTTAAAAGTACCATTTCAGAAAAACTTTAAAAATTAGAAGGTAAAAAATTAAAAGTACTGCTTTAACAAGAGGTTCTTTTAGATTCATCGAAAAAAATGTCAGACTTCTGGACTAATTTCATGTCAGAGTTTAACAAACAAATTGTTTCCTTCACTTCCTTCTTTTCCTGTTGTATTTAAATATTTGATGTGTGTTTTCTTTCCCAGTGTAACCTCAGCAGTCGGATTATTAAAGCAGTGTTAAATGCCAACTGTGCACTCACAGTTTTATAACCTCCTCACTCCCTTCAGGGCCCTCACATGGTGACTGAGGAACTGCACTCCATCAGCTTTGAAACACAGGTCTGCCTGTACGGATTGACTATAAATTTAGAAGTGAGTATTCCAGAACTTCTGGATGAGGAGTATATGCTTTGGGAAGGAAGAAAGGTTAAAAAAAGGAAGCACAACACAGCACCTTCCTCATCAGCATTTACACACTGCATTCATTCTCTCCACCAGACCAGCTCTTTGCCTGTGGTGATGATTTCCAATGTCAGCCAGCTGCCCAACGCGTGGGCTTCTATTATTTGGTACAATCTGTCAACCAACGATCCGCAGGTAGGTCCTCAGTATGCAAAACCTGACTTCCTGCACGCTCACATTTCTATTGTTTGGTTACTAAATACGTTCAGTATAAAAAAAAAAAGATGTATTTCCATCTTAAACTGGTCTTACTTCCTTCACGTACACTGTTATGAACATCACACTTTAATGTTGTTCTCTTTATCTTTCGTTCCCTTCCCAGATAGAAAACCACATGCACCCTTAACTTTCCTCTTTGTAGGCTAAAGTGGTAGTTCTTAAACTAAGCAAAGGTGACGGCCCTTCTCCACAACTTCTCTAGTTTGAATTGCTCTTTCTTGGGTGTGGCTGACCAAAACGAGACCTGTTACAAAATAATTTTACTAGTACAATTCCAAATCATGAAAGTAGACATATAGGTGGGTCTCTGACACGCTTAAATGCTGCGTTCACTCATGCATTTTATAGGAGCTTGTGCTTTCTGTGGAGATGATGATAAATGTTGAATAGCAACTTCTAGTGTCTCTAACCCTGAGCAAAAGCAGAATGATTCTTTCTCAGGCTCCAGCTCCCTCAGCACATATTTTAGGTTGTCAATGTTAATGTATTTGCAGATTGTGGAGCAGTGCTGTCAGTGGCTCTCAGGCTTTCAGCCGGGATTAGTGCAGTCACAGAGGAGGGAAAGGGTCATGGTGGCAAGCCAGCTGACCAGCAGGCTGGACTGCATCATCACTCTGTGATACCCCAAAGAGTTTTTGCACAGTCTTCAGCATGCCCATTATGCGTCCAATCCAAAATAAATAAACGAAAAAACCAAGATAAGCCAAATGATTCAAAAGCGTATCCGCCATATCAGTATGTAATGGTTGAAGGTCTCCATGCACCAAACATTAAAATATAGTGATAATATCTAGATTTTTTTTGGACAGGATTTAAACATACTTTCACTGGTTTTACACAGGACGCTGCCAGAAGCATAGCAAGGTATTTTATCACCCAAGATGCACACAGGGACTTTAGCTCTAAGAGTCTCGCCCTACAACTCTGCTCGGACACCCAAGTGGACCTTGCTGGGTGCCTGCAAGTGGGAGGGCCCACACGTATTTGCCCCAATGCTTCCTCACACACAGAGCTCACTTTCAACACTCCCAGATTCTGCTCAAGCACTTGCAGCCTCCCGTTACAGCCCGACATGTATTTCATGGCTTCTAACTGCCTAAACAAAGCATTCTTTCTGTTGCAGAATTTGTCTTTCTTCAACAACCCCCCTGCGGCCACTTTAAGCCAGCTCTTAGAAGTACTGAGCTGGCAGTTTTCATCCTATGTCGGTCGTGGACTCAATTCTGAACAGCTCAACATGCTGGCAGAGAAACTTATGGGTAAGTGTGTAGAAATATGCAGACTTTATTTGCTTTGCGGTTCTTATATTTTATAGTTACAGGTAATAGCTTTAAGCACGTGTCGTGGTTTAACCTCAGCTGGCAGCTAAGCCCGACACAGCCACTCACTCACTCACTCCCCCACAGTGGGATGCGGAGAGAACTGGAAGGGTAAAAGTGAGAAAAACTGTCAAGATAAAGACAATTTAACAGGTAAGAAAAGTCACACATGCACACAAGGCCAAACAAGGAATTTATTCACTACTTCCCACCTGCAGGCAAGCGTTCAGCCTGGAAAACAGGGCTGGATCCACCACACATAACAGTTACATGGGAAGACAGATGCCATCACCCCAAGCATACCCTCCTTCTTCCCCCTTATTTACATGCTGAGCATGTCACCATATGGTGCAGAATATTCTTTTGACCAGTTAGGATCAGCTGTCCCAGCTGTGTCCTCTGCCATCTTCTTGGCACTCCCAGCAGAAATGACCCTGACTGTGTAAGCCCTGCTCGGCAAGAACTAAAGCATCCCTGTATTACCAACACTGTTTCCAGCACAAATCCAAAACACACTGGCTACTGTGAAGAAAATGAACTCTACCCCAGCCAAAACTAGCACGGCGTGACCTCCGCTTCCAGAGCTGATGTCAAAAGTGTCACAATGACTTCTTCTTTCTTTAAAGAAAAGCAGGCGTCAGCTTATTCTTATCACAAAGTAATTCAACTTTCGAACTTCCAGGCTGCTCAACTGAAGGAAGAGGGCATCAAAGTCACACTGAACTGTGATGTTATTTTGCTTCCTTAACAATTATCTCTTGCATCAAAAGGAAGTATTTTTGCTTGTTTATAGGTCTGGTTTGGATTTTGTTTCATTTTAAGTTCCTGTCCTTGTGGGTCTCTTCACTTCTGGGACCTCACCAGAGATCCTTCACTGGTGTCAGCAGAGCAAAGAGGCCCTGTAAGCTCAGTGAGAAGAACTGCTGAATACTCTGACCCACCTGTCCTCCAGAAGGGAGAGGCCTTAGGGAAAGCTGAGAAGTAACACAGGCTAAAAACTGAAACTGAGCATGTAGTGGTGCAGACACTACCGTTCCACTACCCAGTTCCAGGTTATTTTAGACAAATATTCCCAATACTGTTATTACCACCTGCTTCAAAAGATACAGAAAAGCTGATCTACAGCCTCTTAGCATACCCCTATCCCTCCCTCTCCAAGTCTGGATGTACTGTACTTCTCCCCACACCCAACTATACAGATATCAAGCTACACCTATTTCAAAACTTCTGAATAATACATGCCCCATTTGGGCTTTTAAAAATTTTTTTCTTTCAGGACAACAAGTCAGTTACAGCGATTATCAGCTTTCCTGGGCAAAGTTCTGCAAGGTACTGTTCCAAAAGTAAAAGTAGACACTTATTTGTCATAACACCCGCAGCCGTGCCTAACTCTGTTTCTCTGATGCTGCTGATAAGAGTCCCACTTGCCATATGTGGGACTTGCAGCTCAGCACAATCGCATCCCTTGTAAAAATTTAACTAGGACAATTATGCTTCCAGAATTGTAAAGCTTGGGATAAGGAATCTACTTAGTTATATTGCTGCAGAGGTCAGAAACTGCCATTAGAGTGTGCCTTATATATTTCTATGAATGATCAATTGAAAGTCTTATCAAAGCATGCAATACATTTTTCATAAAGCATAAGTACTATTTTTCATATGCTCAGTGTGTGTAACTTATTTCAAGACAGTCAATACATGCAGTGACTTTGATGATGAACAGAGAATGTATTGATAAAAAGGGTAAACCTGTTTTGTTCATGTTAACTACATTATTTAAACAAATATAGAACTTTAGAAGGAAGTTCAACATTCTTGTCTTTATTTCACTCAAAATATAATTTTGTAACTAGGAAGAAACTACAGATGTGATTTTTTTTATTTCCCTTGAAAAATGAGGTGCTTCCAATGCATGTCTTAAAAATCAGTTGCTTTTATGTCAGGTTGAGAGAGAGACATTACTCAAAACCACAGTTCAAATTGTCATTCTCACTTGAACAAACCAGCTTACTCTTAAGAAACTGAGAAGAAACTATGTCATGTGAACATCGGGTAACAACACTCTCACAATTCTCTTCTTGTGTGTGTTGGTTTTGTTTGTGTTTTGTGGTTGTTTTTTAACCATTAGGAACATTTGCCTGGAAAGTCTTTTACCTTTTGGATTTGGCTGGAAGCAATCCTGGACTTAATTAAAAAACACATTCTTCCTCTTTGGATTGATGGGTGAGCAACAAGGGAACTGCTGTATATTGATCTCTCTCCACTTTTTCTCTGTCACCTACTAATCTCAGTTTAAGCTATGCACAAGAGTATTGGCAATGAGTTCAACACGTCTGTCTCCCTTCTCCCATGTATAACTTTTGGAATTTTTTGCCAAAGAGGAACAACATTGAGTCTCTTAGAAATGCAGGTTTAGATCTGTTCTTCAGTTCTGTCTATACAGTCAAGTACTGTGATAAATTTCACCAGGCTTCATAATATTTGAGCTCAATACCATATTCCACATATAAACCACATGAAGCTTTGGCCATAGTCTCAAGGTCTTATAAAGCTTTGTAATCACGTTTTGAGCACCTATACAAATCTGTCCAAATCAAGGCCAGGCTGGATAGAGCTCTGGGCAACCTGGTCTGGTGGAAAGGTGTCCCTGTCCACAGCAGGAGGTTGGAACTGGGTGATTTTTAAGGTCCCTTCCAACCTAGGCCCTCCTATGAGTCTGTGCATTGCACAGATCAAAGTCTGTATTTTTTTCCAAAAGTAAACCTGCGATTTCATTTTATACTTCAGGTACGTAATGGGATTTGTAAGCAAAGAAAAAGAACGAATTCTGCTCAAAGACAAGACACCAGGAACATTTTTATTAAGGTTTAGTGAGAGCAATCTGGGTGGAATTACCTTTACTTGGGTCGATCAGCTAGAAAATGGTAAGTATAATTTAAAAAAAAAAAAACAACCAAACCAAAACCAACCCAAACTCTGTATTATACCTGTAATACAGGAGTCAAACTTTCTTTGGTTTGAAAGTAAAATTCATGTGTATCATGTCTTAGTATGGTTTTGGACAAGGTGCAAGTATCCTAATTTCTCAGACACAAACCAAAACTCTGACATTCTACCTCTGAGTTCTTTCTACTAACAAAGCTCTTTATGGGGTGTACCTGCTCACTGCAGGCTTTAGATTTGTTTCGCAAATGCACGGAAATTCTGTATTGAAATATACTAGCATTCGTAAGAACAGGTAAAGCCCATGCAAGTGTAAACTTCAAAAGAAAGGCAAAAAACGTGTTCCAGCTGCAGATGTTGCTCTACAGGTTATGGTGCCTTTGTGTTTTTGCAGGAGATGTAACATTTCATTCGGTGGAACCCTATAACAAAGGGCGCTTATCTGCCCTGCCTTTCGCCGACATACTGCGCGATTACAAAGTGATTATGGCAGACAACGTCCCTGAAAACCCTCTGAAGTACCTGTACCCAGATATCCCCAAAGATAAGGCCTTTGGCAAACACTACAGCTGTCAGCCGAACGAAGGTTGGGCTCCACTTCTCTATTTACCCTCTCAGCAAAGCAGCTGCAAAGTCAAGAGGCATTTTGAGGAATATTGGGAGAGGAGGGAAAAAACAGATTAAGATGCCTCGTTTAATAGTCATCTTCAAGAGAACTGTTTTAACATGCGTCTGTCATTTAGACAGCTTCATTTTGCAAATGTATCCCTGGTCTTAGAGGTTACAGTAGAGCTGATGACAATATTTAAAAGAAGCTAAGAAATAGGGGGTTTTTCCTGACTGATACATCACAGAATTCAGTGCTCAAGTGTTTAAAGGAGAGGAAACTGAAAAAGTCATCCTGCTTATCAGCTTCATAGTTGTGTTGCACTGTAGCATGCTATCTCTTAAATTTCAAGAAAACTCAGTATTTCCCAAACACTTGGAAGACCTACTTCGTTTCATTTCGTTCAGTGGAACCCTATAACGAAGGTTTTTATCTGCACTGCCTTTTGCCGACACAGTGCACAATTACAGAGTTGTTATGACAGACAATGTACCTGAAAACCCCTGGCAACTGCACTGGAAAATGCAAAAAGACTAGACAAGAATGGCTCCACATATGTTCAGGCCCACATTCTTTTTTGTCCAAGTTACAAGTCAGCTCATTTTTGGATCCAATTCATTCTCCCTCAAAAAAAGCCTCCAAACACTTAATTTTTAATAGATAATACACATTCTTCTGTACTTTCATTATCAAAGGTCGCAATTGCATTTGAACTCAAATTCCTACAGAACTCAAAAGTATTTGGAGGCTACAGTTCTTTTCCCCCCCTCTTCATTTTAAATCAGTGGACTTTGCCTAATTCTCCAATCCTCTAAAATTTTATCTATATGCTTAATTACATGCAAAAGACATTGCTGAAGCTGTATTTGTAGAGATTGAGCTCCAGGCATTTGCAGATCTGAAATCTAGAGGCTCAGAGTACTAAACTTACAGAGTTGTAGTATATTTGCTTTGAAGGCTTAACGAGATCTCTGTCATCAGTTGTGGTATTACATTGTGATTCATATCAAGGGAGAACAGACAATTATGTGACTAAGATGTGAACTCAAGGACTAGTCTCAGGAATTCCCCTCACTTTTATGGCTATTTACTAACGTAGAAACAGGGACTTTTCAATTTATTACAGTCTGCAGCACTTAAAGCAAATAATCAATTTCAAATATTAATAAAATTACTAGACAATATTTAATTTCTGTAATGTTTGTTTTAGTCTCAAAGCCCTCAGATGGAGGAGGCAAAGGTTATGTTCCTTCTGTATTTATCCCAGTCTCCAAAATGTAAGTATCTTCACAAATGTGTTACGCTTCAACTGTTATTTTTCTTTTTTTTTACATCCCTTTTCAGTTTTCCCTGCCTCCCTTCTCCAAACTATTTGAAAATAGTTTAGCATAAAAACACATGGTGTGTTTTTATCTGGCCAAGAACTGCTAAACGCAAGAAGGGGAAGTAAAGAACTTCACCTGTACGGTGCTTGTCTCATTCATGTGGCGGAACATTTGTATAAAGTGAATGCAGATTTTATGGTATTCTAATCTACTTATCTTTCACTGTCTCCTTTTTCTCTCCAGCAGCTGATAGTAGGGCCAAGGAAAGAGAGGATAAGTCTGGCTCTATCTCCTACATTTTTAAGTGTATACCAAGTTGTTGGTATGTGCTTACAGGGCCACCAGCAAGCCCCAGTACTGGCTTAAACAACTTAAAAAGCATTTGCCATACTCCACTGATATGCGCAAAGTTACAAGGAATTAAGTTTTTTTTCTAAGACTATTTTTGCATATTTTGGTTTTGTTTGCTTCGGTCTTTTTCTTTTCAGCTTAAATGATTCTACAGAACCACATTCTCCATCAGACCTTCTTCCAATGTCTCCAAGCGTTTATGCTGTGCTGAGGGAACACCTGAGTCCCACAGCCATTGAAACTGCTGTAAGTTGCAAACTTCCCCGTCCTTAAGTTAATACTAAGCTAACAGCACAGGTGCCAGTGAATAAAAAGCTGCTTGTACAATTATGAAAGAATCACAGCTCTTTCGTGACTTGCTGTATTACATTCTGGAAGAACGGTGCAGGCATTTCCCATTCTAAACGCTGCAGGCATGCTGGAAGCACTGTGTTACGTGAAAAATGGCCTGACACGCTGGCCAGTGAACCACGAGTGTCAGAACACAAAGATCCCAGGGTTCTTGCACAAACCAAGGCTTTGCACCGACAAATACGTGTCAGTTACACTAATTCTGCAGGCAGCACAAAGGCCTGGTACTTGCTCAGGGGAGCTGCACAAGGGACGTAGAAATTTCTCACTCAGTGAACCTGCACAACTTTTTTCACACTGCAAGTTTTTACGTGGGGTTTCAAAGTGCAAAATTAAAAGTCAACAAAAATACTTTCAGCGAAGTAACATTAACTAAATGTATAGAAAGACAGGGAAAATACTCTATGAACATAATTTTTTTTTTTTTTTAAATCTCCTGTTTTCCTTACTGACTAGAAATTGTGTTCTGGGTCATCATGGCTTAGCATCCTTGGAGCACTGATGTATACCCAGCTTGGGATTTGTCCAGCAGACTTATCTGAGGAAACACAGCAGTGGTTTGGCTCTAGCAGCTTTAGAAAAAAATCTCATTTTTTAATAGTAGCCCTTAACTTTTTGTATGTTCAGTGATTTATGATCTTAAAACAGTTATGTATTTAAAAGTCTGCCAACCCCCTTCAGATGCCTGTCTGTAAACACTTCTCATCCACAAACAGAACAAAACTAAACCAAAATCCTGACTGTCGATGACTGGAAGCACAGTTAAGCTTTAAACACAAATAGATGAGTTAAGATACATCAAAAGCTGAAGATCTACTCAAGAGCAAAATACCTTTTTTTATTCTTCACTTTTTTGTCTGATAGCACTCGTGACAAACTAGTTCCTTCAGCTGAAAATGAAATAACCAGCCTGAATTAAAATTCTGCTTTAAAACCTACCACACATAATCCAAGACATGTCCCCCCTCGTTTCTACTTTGGTTTATAACATGTGAAAATGGTTCTGACCTCCTAAACTGCACTTATGAACTATGCGCGCATTTGCTTTCCCAAAGTTTCAGCAGTGTAAATAATAGTTGGCTTCACTTTCATTTAACATCAGGCTCCAAATATTTTTTGTTCCTTCTAGCACGCACAGTAAGTCTCAAACCAGCTCTGTTCAGAGCTTCAAAACAAACTGCGGCCATGGCCATCTTTTAGGGTTGTAACTGCACCAAAAAAAGTGCCTGGTGGCAAATTGCAAGAGTTCAATGCAATCACGTGGTTTTAAAAGGCACCAAGAGAAGTGGTTCAGTGCTGCTGGATGGTAGGCGATATTTCTGTAGGCCCTTACTGAAAGGTTTTCAAGTTCTGCTAGAAAATTGCATGTGAAAAATAGTTTTAGAATATTTTTAAAGAATTCCTTCCTTTTTCCATTCTATTTATCTTCCTAAATGGAAATTAGGAAAATGTGGAGGTTTTTTTCTTTATCACCCCAAATTCACACAACAGTCTTCCCTGGTGAACAGCTGAGTAAGTACAATCTGCATTATTAAAGAAATACTTTTTCTCCGTGAGATGCCAATAAAAAAGCACCATGTGAGATACAGAAAACAAGAGTGAAGTCTGCAGCAGGACAAAATATCCTACAACTCAGTAACTCAGTCTTCATAAGAAACACTTTCTGCAGTCTTGCTGAATTCCCTTCTCTTTCACCCCTCTCCAGATTCCCTTACCCATCAGGAAAACAAGACTGTGAAGAACCTTGCTATACGTATCCATAGGCAGCAAGAACCACAAAAGTTCATATAAAAATAAATACCATGGTTATTGCAGCTGTTTTCCACACAGTCTTCTAGTGAGCATTCCTATATTTTGTAAAGAAGTAGAAACAGGATTCTCAGATCCTTATCAGTTTGTATTATGTTGTCAAAGTGACACTGCAGTCACCTTGAGCCAGAGTGGGTTTCACCTGAAGTCACTTTAGGATGAACAGCTGTAAGTGCTATGAGACTAATCTTTTCCTTCTTTTCTTCCAGCTGAGTTCTCCTTACTCAACTGACTGAAGTTCGCCTACCGGAAAAATTAGTAATCGTGTAAACACTGGATGGTTAAAGAAGCCATAATTTTTTTTTTCCTGGCATCTCTGAAAATCAGCTTTTCCTGGAAACCATTATGTTATTCTTAGGCCTCTTTCTGTTATCAGTAACATATAAACAAGGAATTTTCTCCCTAGGGATTCAAATAGCCTTCTGCAAGTCAGATTTGCTGTTGTCACTGATAAAAGGTCAAATTCTTTCTGGCTTGGAAGTCATTTGACTTCAGTGGGGTCCCACCAGAGATAAATTTTGCTTGCAGAATTAACTAACATCTACAGAATCGCTGTAAATATGAGAGCATAAGAAAAAAATATTTTGCTTCTGAACAGAGCATATAAAGATAACTAAAGACATTAATGTGTTTGGAGAAATTAGGATTTATTATGTTAAATACTTTCTGCTTAATCACAATCTTGTGCACCATTGATTTTGATACTATTTCAAAGCAAAGATTCTCTCATTCCCCTGAATGTCCCAGAGGTGTCCAGGGTTTGCTTTGCTCCAAAGATTAATTACCTTCAGCACAGATTTTTATCTAGCACCACAGCAGAAGTTGTGGAAGGCAGGTAGGCAAGGCTAGAAAGAGAAGGGAGTTCCAGAAAGGAAGCAGACGCAAAGGTTGTGGTGTTAAAAAGGCTGTCTCCATTTTGCCACTGGAAGAGAGAGTGAGTAAAACTTCCCCCTCTCACAAAATAGTTGCAGAAGTAAATCTATTTAGGCATGATGCACTCAGATACTACAGCAAGTACTACAAGAAAGTTTACAGCTAAAATATCCTGATCTAATGCAGATTGGGTAGTAACTGGTAAATGCCAACAGGAAAGCACAGTTTAAAAAACAGTTGCTGAAGAGCTGCAGCATTTGCTGACGACCTGGCAATTTGTGCTGCATGAGAGGATATTACATGCATGCCACAGAGCAACTAGTTTTTGTATAAATGGTAAACTGTCCTTTTTTAATAGTCTTTTTCTCTTTCAGGCATGTTTAGTGTTGGGCTTAGGTTGTTTGGTTTTGTTGTTTTGGGGCTTTTTTTCCTGCCAGTATTATCCCTAAAATCCCTGTTAATAGAATAATAAACAGGCAACTCCAAGGCCACTCTATTTCACATGTGCAGGCTCAATCAAGATTTAAGTCTTGTCCACAGAATACATGGTTAATGCATGCAAAGTTCTTAAAATACAGACCCTTGAACATTTGCACCTTACTGCTTTCTCAAGCAGGTATAAATGAGACATGTGCAATGAAAACGACCTCCTTGAATCAGTAAGATGTGGATTTTACTTTCATTTCCCCTTTTACCCATATGGTTTATCTTAGTTGAAAGCAACTGAACAGAAGCAGAGTAACGAGACATTTCTGTGATACGTGGAAGGAGATTTCAAAGAAACAAGCACATCTCTGTTCATTACCCTGAGTGATTTAAAGCGAGCTGCACATAGGTCCAGAAAGCATCACATATAAATAATTTTCCAAAACAGAGCAATTCTGTATATAGCATGGTAATAGCTGTAATTTATATAACCAGCATGAATAAACCCAGATTTTGGCTTCAAGTTGCATACCTGGACCTCTGTGGATTTTTTTCAAGGCACAAAAAATAGTCTTGCTGCCTCTTTACCGATCTCAAGCTGAACTACAAGCAGTAACAGAGACTTCACAAAAGCAGCAAACATGACTTCACCTCACATCAGCTACCGCATGCCTTTTCACCCTAACCTCTTCTCACAATCTTAATACAAACAAAAGTGGGGGATACCCTGTGTTTTTGACCATCTAAACTTCATGAGAAGTACTGTAAAAAAAGACCACACATAGCATGTGAAATAGTCTCCTCTCTCCTTCCCTGCTCCCTGTGCAACCCAACCCTTCAAAGCTCTCCAGTATTAACTTCAGCATGACATAATTGGTGTTACTGAACGGCATTGTGGATCAGGTTTTGGCATTACCAGTTTCTACTATTGCTTCAGAACAGATTTTTGCAGGGGGTAGGTTTAACATTTAATTGAAAAGCATGTGACTTGAAATAATTTCATTGCTTTAAAGGAGCACTGGAATAATTTTCTGTAGGATAAATACATACAGCGAAAGCCTCCTTCCATTAAAAAAGGGAGAGTTTTGTCCTCATGCCATGGTTCTCTAGTAAAATGGCGGGGGGAGGAAAACACAAAAAAGGGGTGCCCAGATGCTGCCAGAAGAAACAAAACATCTGCTTTTAAGTACTTCTACTAACCGTGCTTGCGCTTTCGCTGTGTTTTGCAACAGCAAAGTGAAAAAAATAACGTTAATTGTTCTGTGCTTTGTGTCTTGGTGCATCGCTGTAACGATCCTAATTAACGTAAAAACTGTCGGCTACCTTCTTCTGTAGCTTACGTTTACAGCGTGTTTATACATCCACTTTTCCCCATTATTCCACGCCACGAAGTTTACCCAGCAGACCTTCTATTTGTTTCTTTCATTGAGTGAGAACTGCCTCCTCCATCTGAGGAGAGGGGAGGACACAAGAACGCCCTGGAGACCCGCACCAAAGCCTGGACTTTAATATCCCGGTCTTTGTTGGCTTCAAACAACACCAGACAAAACCCGACCCGAGCGTGTAGCAGCGACAGCGTCCCTGCGAGCACGACTTGGAAGGCAGACGGGACGAAGGGAAGGGCGACAACACTCAGGCGCCTGCAATTTATTGGCGTCTGGGATGGAAAAGTGGGTTTGAGTCCGTGAGCCAGCAACTGCAGCTGTGTGCGCAGCTCCCCCCGAGCGCTGCCGCCCTTCCTCCCCTCAGGAAGGCCGGGGCCCGCCTTGGTTTCGCTTTCGCCTTCGCCTCCCCGGCCGGCCCCGCTCCTTTCCCAGAAGTCACGTGGGGCGGCCGTGCCCCGCGGGAGCGCCCCCGTCCCGCCGCTGCGCATGCGCAGCACGCCGAGCGGCTCCGCGGGCGGCGCACGGCACCGCGGCACGGCCGAGCCGGACCCGAGGTGAGCCGGACCCGAGGTGAGCCGGGCGGGCGGGGGGGGACCCGGGGGCAGCGGCAGGCATCTTTACAGAAGGAGGGGGTGGGCGTTGGAACGGGCTGCTCAGGGAGGTGGTGGAGTCGCCGTCGCTGGAGGTGTGTGAGAAAAGACTGGATATGGCACTCCGTGCCATGGTCTGGTTGTCAGGGTGGTGTTAGGTCAGAGGTTGGACTCGATCTCAAAGGCCCTTTCCAACCTAGTTGATTCTATGATTCTGTCTCCTAGCGGTCTTCGTTCCTGGCAGGGACACCGTCACGGCATCACCCGCCTCCCGGGCGACAGCCCTGCTCTTCTGTCACCTGTTGCACCCGCTCCCAGATCCGCCTTTTGGCTCCTCCTCGACAGCTCCGCACTCCCGACGCGTCTCCAGACCCCAAGGCTGCCCCCCTCGGGAGCGCTCGGAAGCGGACGCGTGTCCCCGGCGCGACGCTGCCCCTGGTCCCGCTGCCCCTGTGCCTGCAGCATCGCCAGCCCTGCTGAACAGGTGCGGCTCTCTGTGCGCTACACGTGCGGTGCTCCCACCCGCGGGGCTGAGCCGGCCGGGAGCGGGGGGAACGCGGGCCGGGAGCCGAGAGAGGGCAGGGACTGCTGCCCGCGCCCTTTGCTCCCGAACCACGCCGCATGGATCCACCGCGATCACCCGGGAGCGGCAGGAAAGGAGCTAGAAAGTGGCCAGGAAAGAGTCCTGGGGTGCATGGGGAAGAGCGTGGCCAGCAGGTCGAGGGAGGTGATCATCCTGCTCTACTCAGCCCTAGTGAGGCACATCCGGAGTGCTGTGTCCCGTTCTGGGCTTCTCAGTACAAGAAACACAAGGAGCTGCTGAAGAGGGTCCAGCAGGGGCCACACAGATGATGAGGGATCTGGAGCATCTCTCTTAATAGGAGAGACTGCTGGAGCTGAGCATGTTTAGTTTAGAGAAGACAGAGGGGATCTCATTAATGCATATAAATACCTCAAAGACAAGTGCCAAGGGAATAGTGCCAGACTCTTTTCAGTGGCGCCCAGCGGCAGGATGTGGAGCAATGGCCATAAACTAAAACACAAGAAGTTCCACCTCAACACGAGGAAGAACTTCTTTACATTGAGGGTGGCAGAGCACTGGAACAGGCTGCCCAGGGAGGTCGTGGAGTCTCCTTCTTTAGAGACACTCAAAACCCACCTGGACGTGTTCCTGTGTCACCTCTTCCAGGTGACCCTGCCTTGGCCAGGGCTTGGACAGGATGATCTCCAGAGACCCCTTCCAACCCTAACAAATTTGTGAGTCTGAGCTGAGCTACGGAAGACACCCTTGCACACAGTTATTACGAGGCACGCAGATCCAGAGCTACAAATACATCACACACTTAGGAGCTTCCAACAGGGCTCCTTTTCTCCAGACACATCTGTGGGCTGCAATCACATTGCATAAGGATAAGGGCAAAAGAGCAAAAGGGGCTGTCCATCCTACACCACCTCAATTTTTCAACATCAGGCTGAGCCTGTATCCCACTACTGGTGTCTCTGACGCCTTTTCCACAAAAAGGTGTTGACGCATCCCTTTTCTAGTGTTTCCCTGCTTGCATCCCCAAGAGTCATGTTTGCTGCATTATTACGTTGCTCTGTAACCACCTCACAGGATGGTTTTCAGCCTTCACTCCTAAGTCCTTTACCACTCTGATTGCTTTAAGACACAGGGAAATTGAGGTACATCTTCATTTAAGCACTAGGGAAAGCAACAGACTAACTTCATGCATTTAGACAAATTCTTGCCACTTTCCTCACCAACGTCATGTTTAACTGCTTGCCTTGGGGCCACTACAGCACACTCAAATGTGCTACCTGTAATCTGAAGAGCACACGCATCAAAAGCCTCAAAGCTCTCACTTGAAACAGAACAGCATTTTTAATTTATTAGCTTCTCACACATAACATATGCCACTCTGCAGCTGAGGGCACTGGCTTACAAACACTAAAGGATTTGGCAGGAAGGCACATAGAAGATAGTCCTTCACCCTGATGCTGCCCTGAAGACATTTTAACAGGTGAAACAAAAGCCATGTAACGCAAACAAAGCAAAAGGTAGGTGGTCGGCTGTCCCAGGAAAGCCAGGCTCCATCACAGGTAACAGTGACTTAGGAAGACAAATGCCATCATGCAAAATGTGCCCTTTCCTCCTCCCCCAGCTCTGTGTGCTGAGCTTGATGCCACTGGAATATCCCTCTAGTCACTTGGGGTCAGCTGTCCAGCTGTGTCCCCTCCCGGCTCCTTGTGCACCCCCAGCCCCCTCACTGGTGGGGTGGAGTGAGGAGCAGAAGAGCCTTGGTGCTGTGTAAGCCCTGCTCAGCTGTAACAAAAACATGCCTGAATTACCAACACTGTTTCCAGGATAAATACAAAACACAGTCCCATACTAGTTACTGTGAACAAAATTAACTTTATCCCAGCCAAAATCAGCACATTCTCCAATTTTGTCAGTGTTCATGAAAACTTTACATGAGTTATTTTTCACCAGTTCAGTCCAAATACTACTTAAACATTTACACTGATTTATTTTTTCACCCCTTCCTCAGGATGACTCAGTGGTATCAGCTACAGCAACTTGACTCCAAATTTTTGGAGCAAGTTCACCAGCTATATGATGACAGCTTTCCTATGGAGATCAGGCAGTACCTGGCACAGTGGCTGGAAAACCAGGATTGGTAAGCAGAGAAATCAGCCTTTGGGTTGTGTGATAAGCAGATGCCCTCATGCATGCAGCTACAGGCAGCAGCAGAATACTGGGGAAGCAAGCTACTAGGTGAGCCTTTGCTGGTAGGATGCTTCAGTAGCTGTGTGGGTGCTACAGCCTGTGTTCCTGCCCCTCCTCAGGGCTTTCTAGAAGGGCCTGATACCTGGAGTGTCCTAGCTCATATTGCTCTCAGTTACTACCTCAGTAGCTCAGCCACTCACACTCTTCAAAGACTCTGAACTCTGCCACGATTTCTGTGAAGCATCTTCTATTTGAAGAGTGGTACAGCATGTGCATGCATCAGGTTCACTTTGATGTTCCTGATGTGCATGAAATGAGTCAATGAATTTGCACAGAACGTGGCAAGAAGAATATAGAGGGAAACAACATTGCTGTATGGAGGAAAGTAAAGTCAAAGTTAAGAGAAAACTGGCTTACATTTGAAGGTAATTCTCACTGCTTGCATATTCTACAACTAGAGTTGGGGATTAAAAATAAAGTACGCCTGTATATATTTCTTGAATGCTGTATTGAAAGTATTTAACCCAGGCATGTTTTAAATTATTCCAGGGAACATGCAGCCAACAACGTCTCATTTGCTACAGTGTTATTCCATGACCTGCTGTCACAGCTTGATGATCAATTTAGTAGATTCTTGATAGAAAACAACTTTTTGCTGCAACACAACATAAGGAAAAGCAAACGTAATCTTCAGGTATGCCTGAGTTCTACACCTGTGCTTGATTTGCTTCAGTGTAATTGAATGCCTCTAAACAAACTACCCTGCCATAAGGGATTTTCACAGGGAATGGGTGAGGGTCCCCGTTTAAAAGCCAGAATTAAAATGTTGCTCCATCTTTGGCTTGACTGGCTACAGTTAGAAGGTTACAGTTGAATTATCAGTACAGTTACAATTTCTGAGAACTCTAGGAAAGAAAGTTGGGGGTTGTAAGGTGTTCACTGTATGCATTTGGGGCGCTTACTCAACTGGCATTTCACTTACCCCACCCCTTCCCCATCCAGTTTCCTCTGTGTCCTGATAAGCTGATGCAGAAGAAACACTGGGAAAGAAGTGATTCCCATGTAACTGCAGAAGTGCAGTTAAGGCAAAGGACTTGTCCTGAGACAGCACTCTGCATTGCATTGTACTGATAAAGGGCCAAAGCAGATGGTACTGAGTAGCAGTTCAGAACATACCCTTACTGGAATTGTTAATTACTTTCATTAGTCAGTCCTCCCCTCCTCCCTGTAGGGCTCCATGCCGGAGAGTCTTCCCTAGTCACCTACACCACTGCCTAATTCCCA
The DNA here is from genome assembly GCA_013400975.1 of Atrichornis clamosus. NCBI lineage: Eukaryota > Metazoa > Chordata > Aves > Passeriformes > Menuridae > Atrichornis > Atrichornis clamosus. Next base: position 46,744 of record WBMZ01008780.1, read on the forward strand.
CACAGGTCAGTGACCAGGGGGCTGTTTTCTGAGGGGAGGAGAACATGACCACGCTGTACTTTTCTGATAGTAACTAGAAATTGGCAGTGAAAATCTAGAAAACTAGAAATCAGTCAGCAAGGCTGGTACAGTTCAGCAACTCTCCAGGGCAGCACCATCCTGAGCAGAGCAGGGCAATACTCGATCCCACAGCCTGTTTCTACTTGGTGTGCACATCAGACAGTAAAGTTGAATTTGCCTGCAGCCTGGACTGCGTGTTTACACATGGCTGCTAATGTCCCTCCTTCACATCACTGAGCAAGAGCTGTGCCTGCCAGACTGGAACAACTGCCCTTCAAAACCAGCAGCCACACACCGAGGTGTGGGAGGGTGGCTCTCGAGGCATGAGCACTCTCTAGAACTGTAGGGTAGTGTCCCACTCCTCCCAGCAACGTCTCTGACCCTTTGCTGTTGTTTTGTGCCAGTCCTGTCTCTTTGTATGCTAATGAACTAAATTAGAAACTGCTCTTGAGCTGGTTGTGGCTGTCAGACCCTGTAGTCCTGGAGCAGGCTGTGACCAGTGTGTGCCCCAGGGCTCACACAGTCACCCCCTCATCTTTTTGCCAATCTGAAGGTCACTGAAGGACAATAAATTAAATATATGAACTCTAACAACAGACTGTCTCTAATGTTAGGATAACTTCCAAGAAGACCCAATACACATGGCAATGATCATCCACAACTGCCTGAAAGAAGAGAGGAAAATACTGAACAGTGCCCAGTTGTCAAACGAGGTAACAGCCTTGAAATGTCTACTGCAGCTGTATCTCCCCTTTCCTATTATCTGGGACAAGAGAAGTGGATGAAGACTGTAAGGGGAAACAGGCTGTCCTCTCTCTGCCCAATAATAGGTTCCTTAAAAACCAGAAGAGTGAGCACTGATATGTACCAGCTGGAGAACAGTGATATGTACCAGCTGGAGAGCATGGCTTGTTTCTGCTGTATCAAGCATTTAGTGGATAAATGGCCAGGAAATAATTTTGATTCCTTGACTGATATAAAAGCTGTGCTGGTGTTTTTTTTTTTAGTGCTTCTGTAGTACAATGTAGCCTGATGTGCTAACTGGATTTTATTTCAATAATTAGTGCTTAACTTAGTTATCCAGAAAGATTTTGGGTTTGTTCTTCTGCATTTTACACCCCAATTTACTCTTTATTAAGCATCTGAGCCTTGATGCTTCTCTGGACTGTCTCTGGGAAAATGATGCATCATTTCCCTTCCCAGTCGTCTCCAAGTATTTTTTTCTATTTTTGGTGGGTTTTGAGGGTATTTTTTAATGAAGCCCTTTTCTTTCCTCTGAATGACCGGTAAAGCCATATTCTTCTCCTTCCTCACCTGTTCTCCAGCTTCTCATATTTTTTTTTCCTTTGCAAGAACTGTTTTGCAGTAAAAATTGTGCAGTTGAGAAAGGCATGCAAAATGTAGAGATAGATGTAATTCACTAATGCAGAAATAAAGTGATGACTGACCAAGCACGATAAGTTCCCATACTGAAATACTTCAGTTTATGGCAGGTTTTTGAATGTGCAGTGTGGGAAGAGTACTTTTTCATGGGCTTTCAACAAGGGGCCCATTGCAGCAGTGCTCAGAACTGTTCTAAAAGTGTGACTCTGACAGAGCCCTTGTAGCTCCAGCACAGCTGTTCATTCCTGGCACATGGAATAAAGCACTTCCCTTTCCAGTATGCAATAAATTTGGGTCATCAAAAATGGAAAAGGAATTACAGAATGGTTTGGGTTGGAAGGGATCTTAGAGATCTTCTACCTTCCACTAGACCAGGTTGTTCAAAGCCCCACCCAACTTGACCACTGACTTAAATCTGTGATGGGGGACCTTTGGCAATTTACTAAAATAAATACTTCATTTCTTTCAAATTCACCTGAACTTGATTTTTTATACACAAAATTTTAGTATGGTTTATCAGAACAAGCCGTGCTTCCTCAGGTTGTTGTTTGTCAACAAAAGCCACTAATTTACATTAGTGATAAAAGTCATGGGTCACTCTGATTTGAGTTGTTCTGCTTCTTCCCTCAGATGGAAGTAGGGAGCATACAGAACACTGTGGTTGGGATGCTGGACAAACAGAAGGAGCTTGATGCCAAAGTCAAGGCTGTAAAAACCAGCGTTACAGTAAGTACAATAAAACTTTTCATAGTAGTGTTTGTTGATTCACACATGTTGAAAAGCTTTCAGTAGTACATAAAACTTGATAAAATGACACATAAAATTAAGGTAGTGTTCTTCAAGTCTATAACCAGGGACAGCGTGAAGATAGAAAGTCATTATTTGTCAGTAGCACCAGCACACAGAGTGGCATTTACGTGGTTTAGCAAGGCCAAATTTCTTGTGCCCGAATTTTAGCAGCAAAAACATTTTACTAATCTGAAATACTAGCAACTGAGAAAAAACTCTTAAATCATCAACTGACCAGTTTGTTGTTAACTAGATGTATTTTAGCATATAGGTGTTTACTGTTTTAGCAGTCAAAACAAATCTGTTCTTCAACCAGTACTCAAAAACTTGAAAGTTTAAAATCTTATATGCTGTTCTAAGTTTTTCCACTGTAGCCTAGGTTCTCCTAAACTATGTGAACTTATGTGGCTATACAAGGGCTTTTCCATATTTTATAATTAACCGATTTCAGTTAGCTTAGAAGAAGGAGGGAGAGTGAATAGAAGGTGATGAAGTTTAGGGATATTTCCTGTTAGGGAGTTCCAGGAAAAAGCATTGCTACAAAACTGGACTTCATGTTTGTCAAGGGCTGGTACCAGGCAGTTCCTATCAAATATAGTCTTGCATTACTTGAAAATATTGAATAATTGTGGCCACCTTCACTTGTGCATTTTAGGATGTGGAGCAGGACATCAAGACATTAGAGGATATGCAAGATGAATATGACTTCAAATGTAAAACCCTGCAGAACAGAGGTGAGCCATCTTTCAAGGACATACCCTCTTGCTTACAGTTTGTCACAGTGAACTCTGGCTCATGTAGGATACTAAGCCTGATGACACACAGACTTCCTGGTAGTGTCCCTCCTTTATTAATTCTGCTTTACACTGTAACCTACATTTCTGCAAATGCATTCTCTGCCTCTGTCTTTTGTTACAAGAGAGTGTCCCTGTTAACGCAGCATTCCTTTGCCCTTTACATCCCTTTGCCACTAGAAGTAGCAAACCCTATAGACTCTGTGACCATTCAGCCACACACTTAATTAGTGATATTCAGGCTTTTCTTTGCCATCTTGTGTTTCACAAATGCCTTCCTGCTTTAGGCTTTGTGGGCTCTTGTGTACCAAGGGAAACACACGGAGCTGTAGTCCCACACTGGTTTCATTATACAGATCTATCTCTGTTGGTGACTTCTTTGTTATAGAAAAGGCTTTAGTTTCCAGCAGAAACGGCCAGAAGAGGGACGTGTTCTGCAGATACTATGGGAACCATCAAGCCTGTCTTGCTTCTTGTACCTGGGGGCAGGTGGTGCTTCCACGAGTCAGGTGGGAGCCTCTAACTTAGGTCAGGATATCACTTGGGTGATAACTAAGGCAGTTCCACAGGGTCTGCCAGCCTGGACTGCCCTCAGGGGGCTGTAAACACCCTCCTGTGAAACAGCAGCTAACTTCTGGCGCCAGGGTAAGTGATACAAAGGACTGGTGTCTGTAGTCAGCATGAGAACAAATTGCTCCGTGTGTTTCTTTCTTTACACAGTGTAATCATTACTTTAAATCAGGTTCTTGCTCTAAAAAGCAGCAAACTCACATCTTAGTTACTTCACTGGGATAGTGGCTATTCCTTGCATTAATGCTTTAAGTGCAGATTGCACCCCTTCAGCAGGGGGAAATGAGGAAGCAAAAAGCCCAGTAGGCACTAAACATTTCCTCCCTTAAGCTTTAAAGATACACATCCCTTTGACATTGGCCAGGCAGATCCCCTTCTCCCCACAGCATTTTCCCCGCCCACACTTCAGCACTCCTTCAGCCTCACGTTCACAATTTGGACTTATTTTACAGAACATGAGTCCAACGGTATGTCTCAGGAGGAATATAAGAAAGAGCAAATGAATCTCCAGCAGATGTTTTTGTCGCTTGACCGCAAGAGAAAGGTAGTGCTCAAGTTTTCTTTCGGAAGTCAATGGGTCTTCATTTTAAGCACATGTTCATTTTCATTGAATTGACATAAATTAGCAGTAGAAAAGTTTTTTTTAATATATCAGTTGAACTGAGATTTCATTCTTTTCATCCTGACTGCAAATCTAGAATCTCTGTAAGCAGTTTTATTTCTCCTTTAGCAACCTTTATCAAACTCTGTCAGGTAAAGCTAGAAGAGCAATGAGAAGGAAAAGGTGTCATGTTCTTGAGGAAAAAAACCAATTAAAAATCTGCAGCTGTACTAGAGTTGTAATGGACTCTTATTGCAGTGCTCAAATCTACAGCAAGCACTGGGTGAGCACAAATACACCCTTGGGACGTACATGGATGTGAGACGCTGGCTCTTCAGAACCCAGCAATACTGAATATGCTTTGTTTCTCCACTTAATAGCACCAGTCACTCCAACTAAAACAGACAAACAAACTGGTGTTTTTAGAAAACATCCTCTGTTGACAGAAACTATTACTCTGAGGTCTTTGTGAGGTTTTAGAAGACATGAACACGAGCTAAAACACTACTTAGTTTTCCTGCATGAAGTGTTTGTAATAAACAAGGTAATGTCATATTCTCTGCAGGAAGTGGTGAATAAGATAGTACAGCTGCTGCACAACACAGAGCACACACAGACTGCTCTGATTAATGAGGAGCTGGTGGAGTGGAAGCACAGGCAGCAGACAGCATGTATTGGTGGGCCACCCAACGCCTGCCTTGACCAGCTACAGAACTGGTAAGTCTCTAGCCAAGGACTGCATTTGAACCAGGTCTATGAAATATACTGATTATTTATATTATCCATTTTCACTCTGTCACACACTCATTTTATTACCTCACCACATGAGCACAAAGTGTTCTCTGTGCACTGCCAGATCCCTTGGGGACAGTCACCTGGCTGGTGTCTCTGCATCAGTGCAGTACAAAAACGTGCTAAAAGTAATAACATTGTGTAATTGTAGGTTCACCATTGTTGCTGAAAGTCTACAGCAAGTTCGTCAGCAGCTCAAAAAGCTCGAAGAACTGGAACAAAAGTTTACCTACGACCCTGATCCCATTACAAAAAATAAACAAGTTCTGCAGGACCTAACACACAGTCTTTTCAAACAACTCATCCAGAGGTAACAGACTAGAAGGATCTTTTGGTGTTTGCATGACCAAATAGATGGGGAGCACCTTCCCTCCTATCCCCTCAGTATTTCCTGCTAACTTTGCATTTTCAGAGGTTTTCCTGAGTTTATCACAAACATTAAATTGAATTACTGGGTTTTTTTTATTTACCCTATCTAGAGTTTCCACAGGTTCAGGCCTATGGAAGGGGTTTGTGATCAGTCATTACTGAAGTTAGCAGGAGCTTTGCTGCAGTATGCATTGGTTAGACAGTCAAACTCCTAGGCTGTTAGTCCCCTTCTTGCTTCAAGTGTCAGCCCTGCATCAAACTGTGCCCAAGATAAATACACACTGGGTTCTCCAATCCTTTGTCACTGGGCACATCCTCTTTGCTTTCAGCACAGGGAGGCCAGCCCTGTCTCAGTAGCACTTCTGTGATGCACGTTACTGTAGCTGGTAGTTACCACACATCAGATCAGAGTCCCATTCTGTAAACACAGAGTAGACAAAAATAAATGCTGCAGAAGACCTGAATCTAGCTGATAAGAGCAGGGGCTAAGATACAGTGGTTAACACCCTCTTATGAGGGCTAGAAACCAGTTTTCCAAAGTCCTATTCAGATGCTTTGATCACTAATCTTCAGTTGGGAAACACAGGTACTGCTTTTCAGTGAAGGCAGCAAGGAAGAGCTGTAGGATTCCAGCTGCCGTTTGCAGATCTTGCTTGTGAGAACAGCAGAAGGAAACATCTCTGTGCTACCAAGATTCATGTCCATACAGCACGGTGCTACACCAAAGGTGCCCGAGGTGGCAGCAGTTTGGGGTGTACCAGAACAGGTTACCCCAGAAGTTTGCTCCATGGGGTTAGCTAGCCTTCATCAAGTCCCCAGCTAGTGTATCCACCCCTTGGACATGTGTGACACAGCACTGTCACTGTAAGAATGCAGGAAGCCCTGGGAATGGCAAACAAAGCAGCACTCCTCACTTGCAGTGTGCTAATTTCAGCACAGTGTTTCTTTGCTGTTTGATTTCAAGGAAGTTTGATGCAGCAATCTCCCTACCCAAGCCATCAGTGTATTGCACAAAAGCCAACACTTACGAAATCACTATTTCTAACCCCCATTGAAACAATTGAAAGGAACTGATACATAACCTTTGTGTAGATTGAAACTGAATGAATAAAGCGTGAAGTACTACTGCTAAATCAACATTCTTTTAAAGTTCACTTTTTATGTAATTTCTTTCTTAAGGATAGCATTAATTTCTCAAAGTGCGTTTAATCTCTTCTTCCCATAGCTCCTTTGTGGTAGAGAGGCAGCCTTGCATGCCAACACATCCTCAGAGGCCACTAGTCCTGAAGACAGGAGTGCAGTTTACTGTGAAGCTGAGGTATGTTTTCCCCTTTCCCTGTTCCTGTTTTGTGGCGAGGCTTTCCTGTCATTGGCTTCCTGCAGCTGAAGGATTGCACAGCCTGCCCTGCAGCCCAAGTGCTAAGGCCAGGAGGAACAAAGTGCCATGGGCAGGGGGCTTTCTGCTGGCAGAGCTTAACTCACACTCAGCTTTTATCCTGTACCAGAAGCGTGGTGTACTGAGCATATAGGAAACACAACCAGACTCTGTCATGCCAAACAGTGACCCATTTGCCCATTTAGTCCTGTATGGAGCAAGCCTGGCACCCGTATGTGGCCCCAAGCGTGCCTCTTAAATATGTGATAAGCAACACAATAGAAGAGAAGCCATCTCTCTCAATTGCTGACATGACAAATAAATGTTTCTGTTTCCAGATTGCTGGTGAAACTGCAGGAACTGAACTACAACCTGAAAGTGAAAGTTTTATTTGATAAGTATGTTGCAAGTTTCTCATCCCTCTCTACTGGAATGGTAAAGAGTCCCACGTTCAGAAATCAAAGGGCAGTCGTATTATAAAGTGTTGAGTAGGCCAGGAACAGGCTGGTTCTCCATGGCAGCAGATACATCCTTCCCCTTTTCTTACCCATTCCCTTGCTCCAGGATCTCTCTCTGCCATCAGACACGTGCCACAAAGGGCAGGTGGTCTCAGCTCCTCTCCACCAGCTCCACAGAGGAGAGCTCAGTGCTGCCAAATCAGGCACAGGGCAGCACCTGCCACGTCTCTTTTGGGGTGTTTCACTTGCATTAGCATGAGGTGACAGAGTAGGATTGGACTCCACCCTTTCCAGTCATGTAAATCAGTTATATCTCTAAAATACCTTACTTTTTGGGTGGTGTCATGTAAGGAATGTAGCTATCCCAAAGCTGTCTTTGAATTAGAGGTATAAGCAGCCTACCTTTAACATAGGATGTGTTCTCAATGAGAGAAAAAAATTACAACAATCTGAACAGGCTAATACCAATCTTTTGTATTTTTGTAAGCAGTCCAGGGGAATTTAGCACTTACTTCAAGGGCAGGGAAAGAAATGTAACAGTCTGTCCAAAATAACAACAGGGACTGTGCTTTTAAGAAAGCAAGTGGGTTTTTGTCTTTCCAGTCAAGTAATTTTATTCACTTGACATGGCTCTAGAGTCCAGAATCTTGCATAGAATCAGGAAAAAGTAAAAAAATCCTTATGTGAATGTGGGAGGTGAGGCTTTGAGAAGTGCGCCAGATAGATTGCAGCTCACTAAAATCCCAAGTGGTGAGGAAAACCAATTCAAGAGATGCAGCAATTTATTCACCAAATTTAAAAGCAGATTTAGAGTAGCAGAACTATATTTTTTTCCTCAGAGCAAGAGTTAAAATCTGTATAGTAAAAGAAGGTCCTTCCTTTGATTATAAAGCCCCCATAGCAACATTTAAGCCTCAGTAAAAAGCAGTCTTCGTAGCACAATACTTATTTTGACTGCTTGAACCAATTGCCTCATCTTCTGCACAAAAATTTCACAAAAGCGTTTTACCAGTTCTCAGTCAGCTCTGTCAGCTGCTGAAACATGCACATTTTCTCTGTGTCAGAAACCTTAAAAGATTTTTATTTTGACTTTTCTTTTTCTTGACAGAGATGTAACTGAGAAGAACTCAGTCAAAGGGTATGTGGCATCACAGTTTGGTATATTAATATTAGGTTATTTCAATAAATATGAGACTTAAGTATTTTCTTTCACTCTGTCAAGGTTCAGGAAATTCAATATTTTGGGAACAAACACAAAAGTAATGAACATGGAAGAATCTACTAATGGAAGTCTAGCAGCAGAATTCAGGCACTTGGTAAGGGATTTTCTTTCATTTATTGATCCAGCCGTTTAACTTTGTGAGTAGAGTGTGGTAGGAAGGAAACAAATTGCTTGTTATTGAAGTCATTATTCACTTTCGTATAAAGAGAAACTGTGATTATCTCTCCTTTTTCTTTGTTCTTTCCTTTTTGAAATATGTGGCCTGTTTCAAGCAAAGTGGGATTGCTTGTCACTGAAACAGGGACAGAAATGCAAACAAGAGTATTTGTTGCCATACACTTATGCTGCAGTGGGTTCTTTGGAGGAGGAAGTTTAGAAAGCCTAGAAATGCTGGTTTGGACCTTTCAGAGGAAGGCTCATAGGTAGGAAAGCTTGGAGTAGTTTAAAGAGCTTTGAATCTGAAAGGTGAAAATTGTCTAGGAGCGGGTAGCTGCAAGAAGGTCAGTGCCTTCAGCAGACCATCCAACACTTTTGATCTGCAAGTTGTGCGGGAACAGATTGGCTCCATCAGCACAGCAGGAAAGGAAAAGTGCAGGTCCAGAACCAGGGAACGTGGAAGTGTCCCTTCATTGTCCAGAACTGAGACTGTCTGGAGCTGATCATCCCAGTCAGAGGGGTGCTTTGATAAACCAATATTCCATCTGATCCTGATTTCATACTGCTTCTGTTCTCTAAAGGCCTCTTGCATAAAGGCATTGCATCCTAACTGTGCACTATATATTTTCACAGATTAATAGTTCATAAAAGAGTAGTAGTTACCTAGAGTTTAATCCTTTGGCTCCCACAGCTTAGAACCAAATAGGATCAGACACTAGTGCAGCAAGTTTGCATACAGTTGAGCAAGTGGAGCACGCAAACATCCTCTCCCACTTCCATGTGTGGCTGACAAACGAGTGACAGAGGTTTCTGTTTGTTTGCAGCAACTGAAAGAACAGAAAAATGCAGGGAGCAGAACGAATGAGGTAAGCAGCACTAACCTTTTCTTCGTGAAGTTTTTGTATAGTACTAGAAAGGCATTCAGGCATTTAAGAGAATGTTCTCTGCTCAGCCCCATGAAGACACACACAGGATGACCGATCACAGGAAAGGAGTTCTGTTTCTACAAAGTGATCTATGTAGGAGTATTCTGCAAGTGAGAACTACTGCCAGAATGGCAGAGGGACTCTCCCACACTGGTATCTGCCTTTAACAGGACTTCTGGCAAGCATAGATTTTTCTATGGCTTACAGGTAGTAGCCACAAAAGAAGTTCCTATGGAGGCAGCTTTAGGAAGTCAGCCCTGTCACTTGACTTTGACCTTTAGGGTGTTACTGAGGTCTAGAGCACATCGCCTTGGGCAAAAAAGGGCTTTTCCCCTTACAAAACCCCCTTACCTTCACCCTAGGAATTTTCAGTCCCTGAAAAGTTTGCTTTTAAATTTTTTTTTTTCCAAAGGGTCCTCTCATTGTGACAGAAGAGCTTCACTCTCTGAGTTTTGAGACGCAGCTGTGCCAGCCTGGTTTGGTAATAGACCTAGAGGTATGCCTTAGGTCAAACAGATGGACTTCAATTCTTGTGTGTCACTTGTGCTGACAATATCAACTTTTTTTTTTTTTTTAAGTACTGGGATATCAAACACTTCAGTTATTTCAAAGTTTGCAAGTGACACCGCAACAATTCTGTACAGACACATACAAGTCTTTCCAGTACTTCATACTGATGTTTTCTACCCTACATACAAACTCCAATTGAAAAAGTCAATACTATGCAAGCTGGAAATTAAAATGGGAATGAATTTGTGAATAATCTCGAGGAGTACTGTGGCAGCAGTCCAGGGTAACCTGACATGTTTCCTTTTGTGCCCCTTTCAGACCACATCCCTTCCCATTGTTGTGATCTCAAACGTGAGCCAGCTTCCCAGTGGATGGGCTTCTATCTTATGGTTCAACATGCTGTCTACTGATCCCAAGGTATTTGCAAGAAAAAAAAAAAAAGTCTAATTCTCAAGTATTGTCTGTATGCAAGCTGACTGCTGCACTTTTTTCCCTGCAGATGAGTCTTAATGACTTTCAGGTGTAGAGAGGGGCAGTGAGTTACTTCCCTGACCTAAACAGAGCAATGTTTGAAACACACATAAGGGTAGTATACATGTATTTGGGATACACAGTGCACAGTGAGAAGCCAAAAAAACATTCAGTAACTCAATTAGGGTGCATTTGAGTAATCCAGCAGTTCTATCCACTGGGAAAAGACACATCCAGAGCCCCAAAGATTGCTTTTCCTGGTAAAGGGTGCCTGTCAGAACAGCAGCCTGCTTTTGCAGAGTTGTCTCAAGCAGACATCCATTCTTGATTTTTGTTTTGGCAATACACTTTCACAAATTCAAGTGGCATTCCAAAATTAATGTTTATTAACTATAGGCTGTATTTGTCTCTTCCATTCTAGAACCTGTCCTTCTTTCTGAATCCACCCTGTGCAAAGTGGTCTAAACTTTCTGAAGTTCTGAGTTGGCAGTTTTCTTCAGTAACAAAGAGAGGACTTAATTCAGATCAGCTGAACATGCTGGGAGAGAAGCTACTGGGTATGGTCTGCTTTCATCACCTGTTTGAATGGAAGCTAATTCTACATCTTTTTCTGTAATCGCTTTTAAGGTTTAATTTCCTCTCACCCCTTTTCCCCTTCTACAATATAACTTCATAGCAATGAAGCATTTTGCACTTTCCAGTATGGTAGAGTTTGTAAATGAGATCATGTCACAAAAAATACCTGCCGTTCTAATGTAGGAGTTTCATGCGTTAAAGCAACAGATTGGGCCTACTTCTGCCTTTTGAAGTAACCCTCACGTTTAGTCAGTCTTTGAAGGGGCTGTTTCTTGGTATCTTTTGGGTTTTGGTTTCAAACCCACCTCCATTCAGTTTAGCTTCATGCATGCCCCCAGCTACAGTGGAGTTTTACCCTGTCTGCATAAACACAGCTGCAATGTCAACGTGCAAACACTATGAAATTGTTAAAGGATATCAAATTGAATTATCTCCCACATGAGTGTCCTTAGCCTCATCAGCCCTGAGTTTTGTTTCCAAACTCCTTGCAGTTTGCCTGATAGGCAGGGCACTTGACATTGCTACTGATTTTGAATAGTAGAATCTAGGTAAAAATACCATTGATTCAATATATTCCACCAGCCTTGTTTCAGGAAGCATTTATATTTAAAGGTATCTGAGATTAGTGTGTGTAGGTGGCAATACAGTCTCTAATTCCCCTAAGACACAAGATCTCACAAATAGCTACTAATTTAATAGATTAATTTTCAAAATTCTGCAAGGAGACTAATTGTTGTTTTTTAATTAACCAACACAGAGACCAGCAGTATATTTCTATGGTCAAGTTACATTTCAGAACTACAGGGATTTTGTTAAGCTCTGGTAAGAGTAGGGGTGCTACTTAAATCTTATCTCTAGAGATAAAAATATCACACAGCTGGAAAAAATCCTGCTTGTTGAACACTGTGCTCAGGATTCCTTGGTGCAAGGAGGCAGAACTAGCAGAGTGCCAGGATTCAACTTGCCTGCTGTTTTTGCAATGCAAAAGTTGACAGAATCTTGATCTCTTAGCACTAGCAGCATCAGTAACAAGCTCTCTAGCCCAGTTTATTTTTAGAAAGCTGGGAGAAAAGCTCATTTCTTAAAAGCCATAGTATGATCTTTAATGGAAAGAATTTGGCTCTGACTACGCTCAGGGTCTGCAAAGCTCCAGCTACTGTCACAGCATAGGACTTTTCTTTGTGGTTTGGCTGTGCTTATGAAACAGTGCTGGCATAAAAATGAGGCTGGGGGAAATGATTGCAGCAGGAATGAGATGAATCTGTGGTTGGGGTAGACCTGGGAGTCAACAGTTTCTGGGGCAAAAGCCTGCAAGTTACCAGAATTGGGACAGGAAAGTGCTTGATCTCAGAGAGATGCTGTAAGGGCTGCTGAGCTCCTGCAGAAGAGCTTGTGGGCTGCAGCCGCCTTGTTCTCCTGAGAAGAGCCATACAAGAACTCAGCCTCCTTTCTGGAAGCATTTTGAAACCAGCCAGTGTTTGGTGCAGCACAGAAAATGTCAGAATGACTTGGTTCCCATTACGCAAGGTCTGCTCACAGGGGTTTGGTTATGGTAAAACCTCCCAGAGGGGAACTTTGCAAGCTCCCCCTGCACTAGCTGGGAAAACACGGTAGCCTGCCCTTCCTTTTCTTAGTCCAACAGCTGAGTATCAAATACACACTCAGAACTTGGTTTTGTAAGTCCTTTTAACCTTAGTAAGTAACTTACAGAGCATGACTGAAGTCAATTTGTTGTGTTCAGGGCCAACAAGCGGAGGATCTCATGATGGCCTTATTCCCTGGACAAGATTCTGCAAGGTATGAACACAGTTTTTAAAATTGAGATGAAAGAGGGAGCTCATCTTAGTTTGTTGTGAGTTTTGTTTGGACTTTTTGTTTGTTTTTCCCCAGGGTATTTTCTTTTTCAGTAGCACTCCCTAATTATTCTAGGCCTTACATGGCCATCAGAGGCTTTGGTGGTGAGGTTAAAGAAGCAGCACAAGGAGGAAAGAGGGCTTGCAATGGCAAGGAGTAGAGATTTTTTAGATTGCTTTTGATCTATCTAAACTCTGTAGAAAAGAATACATCTTTCAGACACAACATCTTCATTATTATTAATGCAGCTGCTATTAATAGAACAGTTCTCCGTTTTGACTATACAGAAAATGTAAACAAAACCACCAGCAAAATCTACAATTCTGTATCATAGGGAAGGACATTTCCCAGACCAGGGACAACTGGATTAGGGTGAGGATTAACACAGGGTAGCCAAGAGGGTCAGTGCAACAGAGAGCCACATCAAGAAATTTCACAACCCTGCTTGCAGCAAGCCAAGAGGACTCTTCACATTTTCTTTGCCTTTAGACCCTAAACTGGTATAGATAAGCAGGAGATTACAGCAAGCAGGAGCAGACTCCAGGGGAAGAGCAAAGCTCTGGTGACCTACAAGCACTCAAGTTCATTAATATGGATGTCTCATGAGAAACTGAGATCCAGGTCCCAGCAGAAAGTGTCTCTAAGGCCTTCTGCTAGCCAGCCCAGTCAAAAACCCCATGGGATGGTTTACACAGCCAAGAACTCCAGTAAGGACAGCACCCAGGCAGGAACAAGGGCCTTTTATCTGCCCTTAGACCAGAGTTGCACATGAGAGGTGATGGATCACGTGTTTGTGGGTACTGTAGGCTCAGACAAGCATTTTTTCATACTGCCTCTTGCCTTAAGATTTAGTCCATGCTTCATTACCAACAGTTCCTTCCTTCTGGAGTGGGAAGAAAGAAAGGGAAAAAAAGTAATAAGAAAATAAGGAGAGGGTGGGGAAAAAAAAAGAAAGAGGAAGAAAAACACAAGAACAAGTAGACAGTGGCAGGATTGAAACCTCTCTGCTTTACAAAACTCATGTCTCATTGTCCCTGTTCTGCCCCTCCCACCCCTGCCTTTCCCTATTCTAAATTTCAGGAAAATATAAATGATAAAAATTTCCCCTTTTGGCTGTGGATTGAGGGAATCCTGGAGCTTATTAAGAAACATCTCCTGTGTCTCTGGAATGATGGGTAAGACCTGAGTGAAGTTAAGGATGTGGTCATTGCTTCAGACATCACATTTAGGCTAGCAGTTGCACCCTCAGGTTGGGAGGTTGCTTGTGCAGATAGTGGAACTTGAAACCAGAAAAAGCTGAAGCAAATGAATTCCACTGGTGAGGAATCCTCTGATGAGGCAACTGCTAAAAGCAAGAACATCAAGTGATCGAGTTGTCCCATTTAAGTCACAAAGCAGGGCTTTGAATGTTAAATTATATTTTATTTCACCTCTGCTCCCACTGTAAGTCATTTTTTTTCCACACCCTAGAAGAGAGCCAAGAAAAACTGAAGTACAGCAAAGTATAAGTCATAGTGATACCCGTTTTAAAAACCAAAAAGCCAAACCTCCTACCCAAACAGTTACTGTGAGCTGCCTGGAGATGGCAGCAGCCAGACTCTGAATGCCTGTACCTGCACCGTGGGCTCAGAGCACAGCAGTCTTCACTGGTTTTGAGAGTATTGCTAAGTAGAAGGAGACTGCCAGAAGGGAATACAGTTCCATTTGCCCTTTAATGCTGATTTAGTAAACTTTTGATTCTGGGTTTTCCAATTTCAGAAGTTGTTCTGCAAAAACTAGGCTTATCCAAAGTGACAATCCTGCTCTTTAGCTTTAGTCATGTTAAGAAACCTCATCAAATAGCACACTCACAGTGGAGCATCCTAGAATATCACAAAAGAGTATTACAGCCTCAGGAACACTTCCCTTTCTTCACACTTGAGAGATAGGAAGGCAGAAGACTTACTGAACACATTTGTTACCTAAAGCATGCTATTTAAACCAAACAAAACACAGAACTCACCAAACAAACCCCCAGAACCCCCAAAATATGACAGCTTACAGCATCTGGAATTCTAAGCAAAATCATTATTATTTGTGGGGGTTTTTTTGTACAAAAGACACTTTCCCTAACTTAATGCACACAAGGACAGTCACAGTACTGAAAAGTTCATTATTGATTATTTTGAGGAATAAGAAGCAGTGCAGAGAAGTTCTGACCTTTGCAAAAAAAAAAAAAAAGCAAATTAACAACCAACAAACCAACCCAAACCAAACAGTTGGGGCATAGCCAGGTTTATGCCCTAGTACTGATGTGAACAACTCCCTCCCCAGTAACTATTCAGATGAATCAATCTCTTACAATTACCACACCAGCCTCCTTATCTGTGCAATAACATTTGCTGAGCATAGTGAATTTGGGGCATTGAAATCACACAAGATTAACAGTTCCTCCAAAAAAAACACGCACAAGGACCAAAGCTAAGCCCACACCTGTAAGAATGCAATCTGACAGCTAGCAAACTTTGTTTCATCAGCCACAGAGAAGAAATATGTTCCTTAACGTACTTGTGAAGTTAAAACTAACTGCTAGCTGGGATCTGACACTATTACACACGTACGACTTCACTGCTGCCCCCACAGCCCAGCTTTGACAGCAAAATGGACAACCACTTTTGTTCTAAGTTCACAAAGATGTTTGTATAAGCCACCAGGCCAAAGTGAGAGTGCTGAGGGAGGCTGTGGTGATGCATGGCTGCCACGGGGCATGAATCACCACCTGACTCCAGCTAGTCAGTCCTGCTGCCAGCTGTTCACAGGACAAAGCCTTCTGTGAGCCTTTCACGAGTACTGCAGCTCTTCTAAGTGACTGAAGCTTTTTAGTTTTCCTAGCTAGCCCAGCACTGCTGAGGTTTTATGTTAAGGAGTAACTCAGCTCTTTCTTTTCAACGTTACAGCTGCATCGTGGGTTTCATCAGCAAAGAGAGAGAACGTGCCTTATTGAAGGACCTGAATCCAGGAACATTTTTACTAAGATTCAGTGAAAGCAGCAGGGAGGGAGCAATCACATTTACATGGGTAGAGGGATCTCAGAACGGTAAGTCAGCAATAGAGAACCTCCTTGTGCATCTGCTTGTATCAGAACAAGTCTTTATGCTCTTCTCCTCCACCCTGAGGGCCAGCACAACACCCCACCCCTGCCAGCAGCAGGCACACACCGTACTTGATACAACTCCAGCCACACAGGGGATTGTTCAAGGTCTCAGCTAAGACAAGTAGCACTTCCCAGGTACTGCTTCTAGCCTGGAAGTCTGGGAGGAAAAACCAGAGACTAGACTGTCTCCCCTATCTCCTTAGGTTCTCTCCCAGCCAGAGGCCTTTAGTACACGTGCACCTGAGTCTCCTTCCAAATCCATATCACCATCTTCATCAGAGAGTTCTTTCCCAGGAAAAGATCACTACAGTCACACTCATCCCTGTACATTACTGCTCTCTCCCAGCACGTCTTGTGTGCAATATCCTTTCTCAAACTGCTTTCTTTAACTCACAGCCCATGGAACATTTGTCCCTCTGCTCCCACATTACCCCTAAGTAAACCACACATTCACTTACTTCATTTTCTAAGCAGTTCTTCCTCCCATTGTCCTGAAGGATTGATGAAGAGCTTACTTCTTCTGGTAGTTGGACTAGTCTCTTATCCTCCCTTTTTAAAGAAGCTTAGAGCCATCACAGCTGCAAAAATATATATCCTCCCTTGTATCCAACCAGGGCTCTCCCCTTATCACACTAATTACATTAGCCCCACCTGCCAGCATGGGGCAGCTGTTGACACTTTACTTGGATGAGCCCAAAACCTACAACAGGTGGAAGAGAAACGACTGAGTGTACCTGTGTGACTTCTGTTCCTTTGTTGCCTTCATACCTGAGACATCCAACAGTTATACAAAGAAGGGGTGATAGTGTTTGGAACATTCAGGGAGGCTTTATCTGTCTCTCTTTATGATTCATAAAAGCTTCAAGTGGTGTATTTGAATCAAACTTTAATAGGCAGCAGAGTTTGAATGGCATAATGTGGAAGAAGGTTAAAAAGGTAGCACAACTTAAATTAATGAAACATTGCAGTTAATTTCCATGGACAAGTCACACCAGCCATTCTGAACACGAAACACACCAAGAGCCATCACTATGTGGTGTCCCTGCCCCACAGAACAATTATGCTCCCTTTGACAGGCATTAAATATTTACTGCAGCACAGTAGGTGTCATCCAGGTAAGCCTTTTGCTCATGTGAACTCTCAATCTGTGGAAGTGGCTGCAGCTTTTCTGGACAGTTTTAGGAAACAGTTTGAAACCACCTTCAAGAGTTGCTGCTTTCATGCTCTGCAGAGCTCCAGTTCCACTCAGTAGAACCCTACACCAAGAAGGAGCTCTCTGCTGTGACTTTCCCTGACATCATCCGCAATTACAAAGTGATGGCAGCTGAAAACATTCCTGAAAATCCACTGCGATTTCTGTACCCGGATATACCCAAGGACAATGCCTTTGGCAAATACTACTCCAGGCCTAAGGAGGGTGAGTGCTTTATAAGGGGCTCATGCTGTGCAGGTTGTCTGGTTGTTCCTGAGGTACTGGGGCACTCTGTAAGTTCTGTGGCATGGAAGGAAAGGGAGCAGTTGGCCTGAATGTCTTGGCAGCCTGTCCCACCTTTATAGCTTAAGAAAAGGTCTGTTTTTAAAGAGGCACAACATGAGATGTAGTCAGATGACAAACTGAAGTCCTAATTGTTGCTGGCCCTCCAGTTCAGCTCATGTGAGCCCTACAGCAATGTAGGTTCCCACTGACAGCCGGAACCATGACTGGTTAGGGGAGGGATTTTTTCCCCCATTTTCTATAGGAGAAAAGGAAAAACTGACTAAAAATGGAATACATTAACCGTAGTGCTGTAAAATGCATGACAGAGAGACTTGCACGTTATCTGGGTCATAGGCTGTATTTTTGGTACAAGAAAGATGACAATGTGACGTAAACTTGCTGAAAAAAAAGAAAACCAAGCTTCTTTTTTTCTTCCTTCAAGCACCAGAGCCAATGGATTTGGATGGTCCCAAGGGAAATGGCTACATCAAGACTGAGTTAATATCTGTATCTGAAGTGTAAGTTCCCACAAAAATGCTGGATTTTTAAGAACTGATTGTAAGTTTTCAGCTGTAGTTCCTGTCTCTTCACAGTATTTAAGCTACAGATGCCCCTGTCAAATCTTTGAAGTCTTTGAAGATCTGACCACCACACATTCATGCAGCACAGTGTTTAAAACACCATTTTTAGATAAAAACCCTAGAATCTTGAAGGTAGTTGTACTGGCAGATAATTTTTTGAAAAGCAAGTTCTCAACGACTTGTTGGACTTCTTTGGTTAGGCTGTGCATCCCTGAGTATGGTCCCACTTTTCACTTAAAGCCATGCTGGCTTTGCAAAGCCTGGTGTATTGCTCACGAGCCAGGCCTTCTTCACAAGAGGCCTCTAGTGGCCCTTCCAGACTTGGAGCCAGGCACTGTAGCCCAGCTGTGCCTCATTTCTTTAGTGAAGGTTTATCCCTGCTCTTCTCTATTAGCCACCCTTCCAGGCTCCAGTCTCCAGAGAATCTGCTCCCTATGTCTCCTGAGGAGTTTGATGAGGTGTCTCGGATGGTGGGCCCAGCAGAGATTGATACTGTGGTACGTACCATGAACCAGCCTTTTGCAGGATGGGTGAGCCAGAACTTGCTTTTCCCCTTTTTTCCCCCCTTCAGACATACCTCAGACATTTAACACAAGCAGACACTTCAGAACATGTCTCTTCACATGTGTAAGAAAAGCTGGGGATCCAGAGTTAGACTGGGATTGCCAGGAGTTGTTTTTTTCCATTTGTCTGCAGGGAGAGAGGTGAAGAACAGGAGAGCAGAGCTTCCTGTGTGTACCTTGCAGGTGGAGGGAAGATGGGAAGGGAGGAAGGAGTATCTCTGTAGTCCCTCCCGTGGGGTGTGTGGGGGCAGGCCCAGAGCAGAGTGCAGTTTGGAAGTGCTGGCAAGGTACTGCCCCTTAACAGAGCAATGTTGTCCTTCCAGGGTGTGCCTCAGAAAAAACCCAAAGTATGTGATTTTCCCCCCTACTCCGGCCAGGGCAGTTGGATCCTAAGATGTGAATCAGGTGTTACTGGAAGAGAACTTGCTCATACTCTGGAGTTAGCAGAGACTCAAGTATTAGGGCTTGGCCTGTTTCATGGAGGTTTCCTTTTCTCCTTGCAGATGTGTACACATATTCAAATCTGAGGTTTGGCTGAGCTTCTTCCTGCGTCATTCACACGGCTCGTTCGCTTGACGCATCCTGTGCTCAGTCAGTGCTTTGGTGACAACGCTTCAATTCTTCGGCTTCTCAACCTGAAGGTTCAGTGGCAATTTCTGGCTAATGGGAATATAAACAGTAGCAGCCTGAGTAGCCTCCTTACGTGCACATCTTTGTTTAGTTAGCAAGAGACCATGCCAGAGTGGAGGAAGAGAGGAGGATGGGAATGTGAGGTCCTCAGAGTGATGGGAGAAACATGCATTCATTGTTTAAAGGAATTAGTTAAACGTTTAAAACAGTTGACTGTACATAGAAGGCTTCAAAGAAAAGCTGGTACTTTTGCAGAAGTTCTGTTCAGAAAGCTTGTCCCTTTTCACCTGCACCACTGAAGGGAAAAGAGAAACACTTTACATATCCATGCCACACCAAATCCATGAGCTGCTTAATTCTGTAGTGCTTTCAGCTTTTCTAGGCATGGCATTGACAGAACAGAAGCCCAGAATGCTCCTGGCATTTAATTTCTGTGGTTTTCATAAGGCACAGTCTTTTTCATAAAGAGCATTTCTTAGGACCACTTTAAAGCTGCATTGGCACATGCTGAGCTTGCAACCCAAGGTGTATAATCAAGGCTAAAGCCTCTGCAGACTGCAGTCATGCTGTCTAGCAGAGTATCAGACAAAATGAGAACCTACTCCTAAAAAGGAGTGCCAGAGGGGTTGCAATATGTTTTTATTTACTGTGCTTAGTCTACCAAAGTGAGGATCTGGTCACTCCTCTCTTTTGCAATAATACAGACCCCCTTTAGGTTGTAACAGGTGGAATGGAACTCAGTTTTCTCATGCTTTATGAACCAGGGCATTTATTTAACTGTTGATTTGAATAGTTAGAAGATCCTCCAGGCTTCGATAATAAAGTGGTTTTGCAGTTAGGGGTAAGGCACAGGAAAGTGAAGAAATTAAAATTTATACAGAGCAATGGCTGCAGGATGTAGTACTTAAAGGATGAAGCTGTGCTTCCACCAGAGGAGGAACAGGTTTGTTTCTCAGCATGTTTGAAGATAATTAACAACTCACAGTTAAGAGGCAATGCTGTTCCAGGCAGCTGGTCTCTTGCTCTAAGGGTACCTATTAGTGCAGGCTGCTAATTAGCACCGAGCTGAGCAGAGGAGCTGCCGAGCACTCGTGCTGCATCCCTCCTGTTCAGGTACAGGAACAGGAGAGCCACTGGAGCCTCACTGCTTGAGCAGGGGGCTGGACAAGGTGACCACCAGAGGCCCCTCCAGACCCATCAGCTGCTGTGTGGGAAATAAGGACTGGTTCAGTTTAGTGTCTTGTGCCCCCTGCAAAAGCTCAGGAGAAAAATTGAAGGACCTAGAGCACATAAAACATGTATTTAATGAAAACATTGCCAAACTGACCTATTTTTGGTGCCCTGGGTTACTGAGGTCAACAGTAGTACAGGATATCACACCTGGAGACTTAATGCTTTTATCCTACTGTAACTAGCTCAATGTGTATCTGTATTGCTAATACAATAATCCAGCATTTGTTTCTTGAGCTACATCTTGTACTCATGTTCTATACATCTTCATTACTCTTACACTGCAGTTTTGTGACATTTAAAGCAGTGGCCTTATTCACAGCTCGGTCCTTCCACAGCCAGTAGTTCTAGAAGCAGTGAGTTTTCCTCAATGGAGTATTCTTTTGCCATTTTAAATAAATGGGACTGTCAGCTGTCACTTTTGTCCTCTCGTGTTTTCGCTACTTCTGTTATAAAGTGGATGTGTCTGCCAGTAGTTTACTGTATCTCATTTTAAACTTGTTTGTGCAAATAGTTACAGCTCTGAAGCCTAAGGCAAGTATTGATGCTTTGAATTCTCTGCATTGTTGCAGGTCAGTCTGCACTAGAGTCCCTAGAAGGTGGCTGTTAACTTTATTATTGCTTGTATCAGTTCAATTATTTGTTTTCTTCCTTACCCACACTTCAATAAACTGAATTTGAATTTCTAATTTGAGTCCTCAGTAGAGTAACTGATCTGTGGCTAAACTTGGGGGCTACCAAGCTGGACCACTGCTGCATCATTCTTCTCTGGGGCTATTAAGTGATACAATCCCTTGTCTCACACGTGCTGGGCTCTTCTGTGAACTGTACAGCCAGAAGAATAATAAAGGAAAGAAACTGTTGGTGTGATGAAAGACAGCAGGAGTGAAGAGTATAGCCAAGAGACAGCTACAGCTGTTCAGAGTACCTGGCCAATCCACTTAAGAATTCCAGCATTAATAAAAAGCAACCAGTGAAAGGACAGAGCTATAGAAGTGCAGATTTCAAAATAACAAAATCAGAAAAAAGCTAGACTTGATAAATCCATTCTGATATTCTGTATGCTTTGCACAACGGAAATGACCAGAGCAGCTTTTCCTGGACAGCCTTCCCTATGACTGAAGACTTTCTTCAATGTCAGTCACACAGATAACCAATAAAACCACCACCATCATCTTGGTATTTCCATTTATTATGCTGTAAAAAGCAACACTATCTGGATTTTATTTCTTAAAATAAATAACTTTCATTTCCAGAACCAGTACAGCTCAAGTTTAGATTCATTCATGGGAAACTGCTAGAAATACATTCATCACTGTCTAGTCCCCACAATACAGAATCTAAAAGTCAAGATCAGCCCAGTCAGTTACAATGACCAGAAGTACACTGCCAGTAAGTATAGTCACGGATAGTCCAGCTCTGAAGCAAAAAAAAAAAATCTGGTACAATACAGTTTGTTCACAAAGATAGGCTAATTAATGCTAAGACTACCACAATATTTCTGAGTACAAAGCATTAAGTTAGCTTAACGATTTTAGGTTGTGATACAGAAGAAACATACATGACATAAAAACAAAGGAGTGGGGGAATCCTCTTTGGAGCATAAGGAAGTCAGCGTTGGATAAGATAACCAAAAGCTATTTACTGTAAAATCTACATGTCAGTGTCATGAATGATAAACAGCCAAACCAATGTACTGCATATATTTATATTTATAAATAACGCCATGTCTAAGTAGCTGCATCGCTGAATTGGACATTACAAAATAATCCATCTTCTCACAAGGAGAAAATACTAAAACTAACCAGCAAAAATGCACTGAAGCAAAGACCGGCTAAAAGCACTCGGTATGAAAGCATTAAGTTTAGGGACAGCTATGATCTTCAATGTTAACTCAGTTTAAATCCTTCTTTTGGTTTTGGTTTGTTTTTATTTGTGTACTATATAATATACCTATCTTTTGAAAATGCCAGTTTGAACAATGCAATGTCAGTTAAATAAAGCTAAATCAGGTATTTTTCTGAGAAGCCACAGGATATGTTGTAATAGGGGAAAAATATGGAAGATTAACACTGAAATTCATCATTCTAAACTAGAATCCATCTGAAAATACTCCCTGACACTAAAGCCGATAAACCTGTTGCCAGCAAAAACACGTTGGAATTTAGATCAGAGAAGAGGCCTTGTGCTACTCAGTGACCGACGTGGCTCAACGAAGAGCCAGAGGCCGTTCCGTTTAGTTCTTGGTTGGAACTGAGGTGGCTGTGACACAGGACGTGAAGAGAACGGGGTAGAAGCCTTCAGAAAAATAGCTGATCTTCAGGAGAACAAAAAAAAACCAAAAAACAAACCCAACCAGCTTAAGAACAGTAAGATTCTTGAGAAAAAGTGTTTGATAGCCATGCCAGCCAGCTTCGAGATGCTATTTGAGGGCTTTAGACTTTCAGACTCTTCCAAGATGTCATCATCATGAAGACAGTCACTGCTTGTGATGAGTACCAAGCACTTTTCCATGTGATTTGTCCTCCCTGCAGGGAGGCAGTATGGCATATCAACGAGAGACTGTACAGGAACTTGAAAGGATTTATTCTCAACTATACTGACCTGCTGGGTCACCCTGGAGAAGTTACTTCTCTCCAAGCCTTAGTGTACTCATTGCTAAAGGAGGATAATGTGGTTCAGATCATCTTTATAAAGTGCTTGGGCCATTCTAGAAAGAATTTGGGCATTATTTCAGAGGATTTTGGTGCCAAAACACAGAAAAATTTGAACTCTGAGAACTACTAATGACTTGTACACTACGTGCTAGTATAAAAACCACCATATACACAATTCTCAAGCACAATCTCCTTTTCCATGTGCTAAATGATTCTTGCCTAAAACTGTTGTGCTAAAAATTCTTGCCTATGTCCAACACCTGTAGTGTTTTGTGAGTATCTTAAGTGACTGCTCACTTCTGAGGTTTTATGCCACAGTACTGGCAGAAGCAATTGCACATGGGACAGGGAGCTGTGGTAATATTGTACTTCTGCAAACAACAAACACCTGCATCTACATGTCCCACAACAGGGCACGTGCCACGCTGGCTTCAGTGGCAAGACAATAAATGCCACCATTCACCACAAAAGGCATTTACTTACTTGTGCTCCTGGTGCTGAACTCCTGTTCTACACCAGGGGAATCCCAGTGATGCAATATCCTGCTCCCTGGATGATGGCAGTGCAAGAAGAGAACATACCCAAAAAACCTGGCTTATCTCCTGCTCTGCTCCTGTTTTGATTGGCTCTATGCTCCTTAAAGCTGTTTCACTCCATCCGTGTTCCTTATTACAAGCCTAAACAAATTCAGATTTACATGTAGTATTTGGTTTAGTTCTTTCAAGCACTTCCACTGCCCTCGCCAGCCCCTGGAGCACCCACCAGGAACGGCACCCGTCAGCCCCCGAGGGGCTCTGCTGTAGTGCAAATACACCTGCAAGGAACACCTGCACGGAGTGGAAGCACCCGCTTTCCCTGGCCACAGGGAAGTACTCTAGCAGCTCAACATGGAGAGAGAGGAGGGAGGCAAGACAAAGGGAACTGGAACAGTTCCAAAACAAAAACCCCACTACACACTGGTGCTACAAGTCACATTCTCCTACGCCATTTGGTCAACCAAACCTCAAAACACATTCCCTGACACGACTATCTCTAAGAACAAGCCTAGACCATTGACAACTGTCACCTATATACTCTGTGATATTTATATTATGTAAACAAGGTTGTGTGGAATATGCTTTTTCTATTTTTTTCCCAAAGGTAAGTGCAGATCCTTACTTAAC
Source organism: Atrichornis clamosus (assembly GCA_013400975.1). Lineage (NCBI taxonomy): Eukaryota > Metazoa > Chordata > Aves > Passeriformes > Menuridae > Atrichornis > Atrichornis clamosus. The sequence continues at coordinate 71,084 of WBMZ01008780.1, forward strand.
ACACCCAGCCTAAATCTACATCAGCATCCTCAGCTTTCAAAAAACCTCACTGACGCTCATACCTGACAGTACTCTGGCTCATCTTGGCCATACCGGAAACAGAGGGCTAAAGAAACAAAAATGCAGCAGAAAAGTTCCTGACCACAGACTAGAGTTCACACAGAACACAAAAATAAATTAAGTAGTGCACAGTAAAGCCAACAACAGCTAAGTATTTTTATACATCAATTATATGCAGCATGAGGTAATATTGCTCACATTATGGAGGGAGATTCTTAGTTGGTTTTGTTTCTTTTGAAGAGATTGGATTTGTCCTGTGCGTATAGAAACTCCTGTAACGTAACACTGAAGTAACAGAGACTTCTGTAAAATATATACCACTATCAGATAGAAACACACACGCTCTTCATTACTTATGCATACCACAATTAAATAGGTAAGTGATTTGATTCTTAGGATCTAGCTGAAGATGATTATAGTAAGCCATCCAGATTTTTATGAACCGTTCGGTTCTCCTTCCCATTGTTGCAATCCTCTGATGGCGTGTATTGGACCTGATACTCTTGAAGAATTTTAAAAACATCATGGTGTCCGAAATGTAAAGCTTCATCCATAGGAGTGTTATTCCACCTACAAAAAGCAGCACGGTATTTTTAAGATCAGCACATTAAGTACAGAGCCAAAAGGCACCAAAAATCTAGTTGTTAACATACTGCATTAATAATTCAGCAAAGAGATCACACTTAGTTCAGTAACTGTGGAACTACTTCATTAAGCTGAGCATAATCTTTCAAATAATGGTTTTAGTGGTTCATTTTTTATTCCTGCTCAGTCTGCAGAACCTACAGAGAACCAGCAGGATCCCATTCCTCCCATTTCAGTGGACTGGCTCAATACATACCACTCTTACTTGACAGGCACCTCTCCTCACAGGACTACGGAGATGCTATTGGAGCATCTGTTCTCCAAATCAGCAATAAAAACACTCACCTGTCTTTGGGGAAAGGATTCACTTTGCACGCTTCCAGCAGAAACTTAACAACATCCACATGTCCTACAGGAAAAGCAGGTTTGTGAGTGTATGCACTTCTATATATCCATGTATGTACAGACAAAAGCAGGTATACAGAGATAGCAAAGATGCTCTAAAGCAAGCTGCCAAAGACAGACAGCAAGTGATGGGTGAGGAGACAGTACCTTCTGCAGCTGCCACATGCAGGGCTGTCCGTGAGTCATAGTCTCTTTGCTCCATATCCATTCCTGACAGAGCAAATCTTAAAAAAAATAAAAAATAAAAAATTACAGAGAAAAGTCTTACATAATTAAAGCACATTACAAAACTAGCACAGAACAATACTGCTCTACCACAAGAGCAGCACCAGGAGTACAAAGTACCTTTTCTGATCACGAATGGGACCATTACTGCTTTGGCTTTAAAAGCCTGGTCAGTGGCTTAACTTTCTTTCTGCTCTTTAGTTGTTATAAAGAAAAATAAAACACCTTTGCAGGAAACATAACACTCCATATACCTGACTTAAAATCCTACATGGACAAGCTAAGCCACATAAGGCAGAGTAAATTTATGCCAGGTGAGGAAATCCCAGGAGGACTCCAGGTCTGAAAATTCTGAACAGCGCTAAGGGACTGGGAGAGTTTTTCCATCACACTACAGTGCTTTGGGACAGCATAGTCAAACTATACTCATTTTTCCACCCACTAGCTATATTTAGATACATTCTAGCCAAATTAACATCTTTATATAGTCTCTTACCATTATTACTTTAAACGTTGGCAGATTCTATTCCAGATTTAAAAAGCAATGCTAGATTCCCTAACCTGTCCAACAACAAAGTACATTTTCCAGCCTGAATTTTTGTGGCACTTTCAGAATTGAATTATAAAGGAGGTGAGAGCACAGCTAGGATTTTCTGCCATTGCTACAAAGGAATGGTTAAAGATTTTACTGTGATCCCAAGAAACAGAAAACAATGGGATTCAGGATAGTGTGAGGGTATACCTTTTTGATGGTTAGATTTGAGTCTTTTGGTTGGGTTTTGGGTGAACATATTCAATCTCTACTCAGGCAGTTCAAGGTCCCCAACACAGACACAGTGCATGTGCATGTGCATGTTCATAAGAGAACAACAACAGCAGGAACCAAACAAGCAGCATTCCTGTTCCCAGACCCCCGCTGATTTTTACCTCCGGAGTGCAGACACGTCCCCTGTGTAGGCAGCAAACAGCAGATTTATCACAGATTTCACCTACAAAGAGAGATGAAGTTCCAGTTTACTGATCTTCTTTCCTCAAAAAAGAAAACCCAGAAAAGCCCAGCATGGCCAGCTGGCTCAGTGCTTATGAACTTGTTAATTGTATCTCCCTGCCTGGCTACGTTTTGCAGTACAGCTTGCTTTGCTACCAGTACTGTAAGGTCTGTCCTTTCTGAAGGCTGAAGTCATTAAGGACAGTAAAAGAACTATAAAACATGCATTTCTGCTCTAATGTGGTAAAAAATATGAGCCTTGCTGTATGGGCAATCTGTATTTCTCTCTTTGATTGCCCAATGACACCAAGTATTGAATTGCACAGACAGCATCACTTTGCACAATTCATAAAACCATGAACTCTTCATAAGACAAACTCATTCTGGAAAAGTAAGATTACTTTTTTTAATTAAGTGTGAAGATTCCTAATGCCAGGAGAAATCTATGTCAGTAGAAGAGAAGAAATGATACCGTTTTTTCTTTGTACTACAGATTATCCTATGTACATCCAAAATACCCACTTTCCTCAAATAAACCATTTTAAGCAATTGTTACATAATGAGCAAGGTTTTAAGGCAGACAAAGTTGGATCTTTTTAGATAAATATGGGCTTAAACACAGGTAATGTCTCCAGTGAGTACTGCTTTTCTCAGCTGTATTAATTACTCTAATAAGAAACGATACTGACAGGCTACACCAACCTGTCCCATGCATATTTTTAATACATCCTGGCTATAACAACTCTGCAAGTTTTAACAAGAGTCAAAAATGACAAGCTAGGTGGTTTTAAGTATCCCACATCAGCTTCTTTCATAAACTGATATAGCCACTTCTAGGCACCATTTCACAGTAATTTCCAGTAAACTTTCTAAATGCTGCTTTGCTTTTTGAATCTACAAAACGCTGTTGCTGCCACCAGCCAAGTAAGAGATAGAGGAGGAAACTGATGCTGCACTGACCTTCTACAACAAGGAGGAGATGCAAACAAAGTGAAAAATCCCCACCCACAAGCAAGTCTCCCACAGATTTCTCCAAGAACATTGGCATATTTTCACAGGGCCACAGACGAGCCAACATCTGCGCCTCTCATAAACCAAAGTCAGGGAATTGCTTGTTGTTTTTTACACCTCAAATATGCACTGACGCAGAGAGACTGAAGTATAGGGAGAAGGAGGCACAAAGGCCAAGAGGGAAATACAAAGGGGACACAGAGGCACGCTCACCCCAGCATCCACGAACTCCTGCAGCTCCTTTCCAGTTTGCATTATGAGGGCTGTAAGGCTTAAGATCTGCAGAACTGCCTCCCTTCTCAGGGGCTCAGCACCCCTGGGCTGTCCCTAAACCTGACTGGCTCCAAAGGCAGGGCCCCTGGTCCAGCTCTCTCAGCTCTGACCCCGTAACACCTTGAACTGTGGCCCACCTGACACCCCCACCCCAGACCCTCCTCATGAGTGTTACAGAGGACAGACCTCGAGCGATTCCGTTCTCCCACCAAGATTTTTTTGTTTAGAGCTTCTGCCAAAAGCCAAACCAGCAACCCAGACTCCTACAGCAGGTCAGTGCAGGCCTTGCTCGGGAGGCAGAGCCACCCCACAGGCAGCTCCCCACAGCTGCCCCATGGCTGGGCTCAGCTCCTCTCCAGCCCTGGCTCAGCACTGGGGTTGCAGGACCTCAGGAATGAGCTGCTGGGAGCTGGAGGGGTCCTGCTTCCTGGCGTGAGCTGCAGTGTCACCGACACACAGACTTGCATCAGCAAGGCCAGCTCAGGGCAGCCAGCCCCCAACCACACTTCCTGGGCTTTCCATAGGAAACACCCCAGCCGCATTAAAACACCAAAACCTCCAGAGAGCACAGCTGTTACAGGCACTGCGCTGCAGACTGTTTAAACGTAGGTGAGCAAGGGGAATTTAGTTTGATAATCTCTACATTTCATCGAGATGATTCAGGCATTCTCCTTGGGAAGCGAGAAGCCACTGGGGCCTCGCGGGCAGACAGGGCTGGCCACACTCCCATGTTTCTGGTCCTGCAGGTGCTGAATATTCTCCCTTTTCAGGATCTGGGATGAGCAAAGGACACTCTGTCTTTCATAAAAACCATTTCAGAGGTAACTGACCATTTTGGCAGGGCTTCTTGATGTTTCTGGGAAATGTAAATATGTATTAAAGTAATAAAATAAAAATAGCATGCATTCCTTTCTTCAAAAAGCAACTTTAAGTGCAGTCAGGACACAGAATCCTGGATTCAGCTGAACATTTTGCTAAAAAGCAATTTTTGTTTTCTACAATGATGTGACAAAATGTAATTTGGAGATTCCTGAGGCTTTCTCACATAATCATCTTAGGTCAGGTCTCTCAGAAATCTGGGAGAGGTTAAAGCCACTCCTTCCTTAAGACAAATCAAGTAAAATCCAAGGTTATGTCACTATAAACCTGAACTTATTGACAGATAAAAACAAAAAGAAATACAAGTCCAGACAAAAAGATCTCAGCTTCTTTAGCTCAGAAGAAGGAAATTCGAGAGAAAATACAACTGCTCTCTGTGCAATACTAAAGGTAATGGGATACAAAAAGCAGGAGAAAACCAATAAATTTAGCAGGACAACTATTAGCAGAGTAATTATCCAAAGCTGGTAAAGGATGAACTCAAGCTAAAAAAATCCAAGTGTAGCCATCACAGCTGAAACAATCCCCTTGGGACTGCCTGTCCCTGCTTTCAGAGATACTTTAATGATTTTATGGAAGAATTAGGCTGGATTTTTTTCCAACAAAATACACCTTGACCCCATAACTGCACCCTATTCTATCAGCAGCGTAGTCTAGGCCAAAAAATTAACAAATTTTATAAGGTATGAAATGAAATTGCTCAAAAGGCAGCCATAAACAACAGTTTTACTGAGTTCACATAAAAAGTGAACTCAGTAAAATGTAGAAATCTGCAAATACAAAATACGTTTTGAACTCAAAGTGAGAATATGCTATCTCCATGGGCATCTTACAGATCATTCCTTAGATTTCAAGATAATATTAATCTAAGCAGCACATACACTAAATTATCATGTAAGAGGTTATTATTTACACTGAGAAAAAGTTACTATGTGAACAGCACTTGCTGCCAGAAGCTTGGTATCTGTGCAGAACCTCACTTAGGCAGCTGTGAAGTCAAGTGCAAATTCTCTACCCCCAAACTCACAGCATACTAGCTTGAAGTAACAGGTTCACTGCAAAAAAAATCAAAAGCCAAAAGAAACTCTAAAGTGAGAGCAGCAAACATACGATTTTGGGATTTTTAACTCTAGGAGAGAAAAAAATAGTGAAGATGACAGATGAGCTCTATCCATTCAAACTAAGTAGGGCATAAGACAACTAATTTAAGTGTTTAGAGACTGTCAGTGAGCTTCTCACCAAGTGGCTCATGAACATTCAGTGTTGATGTTTCTGTAACTGCACTGGTGAACATGATTTTCCCTACTGTTCAGAAACAGAAAGTTCACCTTCAACCCAACAGCCATGAATTACCTTTTCCTACTGCACATACTTCCCTAACTATGAAAATTTAATAAAAGGAGAAAGGATGGAGTCCCTTTGCTTTATATGAGCTGGATGGATCACACATAGCCATTCAGGTGTATGGTAGGATCAAATCCAGAGTGGAAACTGTTCCACCTTTTGTTAAACAGGAGAGAAAACCTGCATGCACTGAAGCACAGGACCTTGGCAGCTCTCTTCACACCATGCCAACAATACAGAGCACAGCTCGCTCAGCTACAATGAAACCCTCTTTGTACAGCACTCTCTCCTGAGCACTGGATATAATCCTAGTTATCCAGGCAGTGAAAGCAGCAAGGAAAGGCTCCCCAAATATGCTTGAGTCACTCAGTGGTAAATATCAGAAACACAGCTTCTGTTTTCACCTTCAGGTTAGGAGGTGTTAGATGTCTTGGACTCAGCAGGACAAAGCTATGAAGGATCCAAGTCCTGCTTCACGCTGGAGGTGGCCAAATGACCAACATCTCCAGAGGTCCTCTCCAAACTAGTAGTTCTGTGAGTCTGTGTGAGAATGTGAGCAGCTCAAGAATAAAATCAAGACCATTGTTGGTCAAGAACTGCACCGAGGTCAAGTTAAAGGAAAGAAACAGCCAGAGTTCAGAGCAGCAGGAAGTTACAGTGCTGTGGCAGACATTTCAGATAAACACGGGACAAAAAGGAAGAAGTGAAAAAGAAAAAAACACCATCCCAAAAGCCCAAATGGTCAAACCAAGTGACCTACAGCACTGACAGTTACAAAGGGAAACCCAGTGTTAGAGTGACGTCTAGTCCAAAGTTTTCGTATCGCAGTTATTTAAAATACCTCTTAAGCCAGGTTATGCTGAAAGTTTTGAAGACGTCTCCTTCAAGCAGCACTGTGATGTGAGCGGATGCACAGGAACAGAGAAACTGCAGCTGGGGACACGTGGCCCAGAGCACAGCAAGCGCGTGGCTGTTCCCCCCTTCTCTGCAAGCACACTGCCAAAGGACCTGAGCAGGGCATCAGAGTTTTTGGGCTGTTTTTCAACTCGAAAAACATAATGTAGGAAAAAAAAATGTTTAACTTCAGTATTAATATGCTGAAGTTACTTATTGCAAGTGAAATTTCAACACATCTAACGTATCCAAAAGGCTTGGCTGGAATGTAGGAATTGCCTTGGTGGAGTATTTGTAACAAAACTGTCTTTCCTACTTAAGCTGCACACCCAAATCCATACTTATTTAAATAATCTCATGATGGCTAGTAGCAAGAGCCCATACAAGACTGAGATAGACTCACTTCCCTCTTAATAGAGACCAGTTTAGAGGATTTTTTCCTTTAACTGGAGACAAGCATGACTATCACTGCTTGGCTCTACTGCCATCAACAGAAGACCTCTCCAAACCTTCACAGAGAGCCATCGTTACTGGCACTAAGATGGGAAACTCAGGCCAGAGATGGAAATAAACTGCTACGGTCTCATGGTGAAGGGAGAGTGGCCTGACACCTTCTGCCCACTGGCTTCAGTTTTAATGTAAAACAACCAAACCTCGAGGAGGAGCCAAACCCAAGCAGCTGAGTGTACCAGCCCTGTGCTCTGTCCCTGCCCACGTGTCACTGTGACCACAGGGCTCTGTCCCGCTCAGCTATCACTCCAATGCCTCCAGCACAACAGGGAGAGCCTCTGTCCTGCACTGCGCTTGGGTCAGGAGAAAAGCCAAACAGCTGTGCACGTACAGAAAGCAAATCCTTTAGAAAAAATTAATTTAGATCAAAGCTGGATTAATTCCATGAGAAGCTCTTAGCTAAAAAGGTCATTGAATCTGGATTTTAATTTCCTCCTGTGTCCTGCTTCCTGAGAATGCTCCACCCTCTCCAATTTCTCTGAAAACACTGCAGAATTTACATTCTAGAAAAAGTATTACTTCCAACTTTACTGTTTCTCCAGGTGGCTGAGCAATACAGTCAAGCCCCATAGTGCCACTCAAGGCAATACAAACAAGCATAAATAAACAACCCCCCTAAACTTTCCAATGCTTTTTCCATTATATTTAGGGATGACGCCATAGGTTAGTCTTCTGAAGAGATGTTCCAAATATTGAGAAAAAAGGGTTTGAATGCATATTGTTTCTCAGCAACTTTGCCATATCTGAACTTTACTGTGCACCAGATCAAGTGTGCTGACAGGAATTTTAAGTACAAGGGGAGGTAAAAAGAGATAGTAGAGCTGGTTGAGAGAAAACAAGCACTACACTCTTCTCTCACATCCCATTTTTTGTGATTAAAAATTTGTTTCCTTTTGGGAAACCCTGTCCTTCTGGCCAACTGGCCTAAAGAAGCAAGTTTTAAATGTTCCCCTGCCCGGCACAGAGGTGTAGAAATAAACTGGGATATAAATTTCAGCTCTGACTTCCCTAAAGACAGGTGACCGTCACACCGACCCCAGGACCTGATGCACTGGGACCTCAGCGTGGTAAGCAGAGCTCTGGGTACTTGTCCCCAGCCTCCTGCCAAGGCTCCCAGCCCTAGGAGACGTGCACAGCAATTGGAACGAAGTCCTGCAGCTCTTCCCCAGGGAAATCAGCCCAGCTCCTCTGGAAGCATCCCACTTTGCATGCCTCTGAAACCCACCCGCGCCGAGCGCAGCTGATCTGCACGTACGACACCCTGGCTGCCTTCCTGTGGCAGCTGCGTCCACACCGAGGGTGACGCAGCACGGCTCCCTGTTCGTACCAGAAATCCGTCAGATGGCACTTCCAAACGGCACATCCCGGCAGCACGTCGTTACGACCAGGAGGCTCCGTGATTCCCCACGGCCCACCAGAGGCCACCCACCCCGCCTGGCAGGCCCGGAGCCCCGCGGCCGGCGGCGCACGCCCGGCTTCCCAGCCATTGTTCACAGCACACGGCACAGCTAATCCGGCTCAGCCCGGGATTAACTCGGAAATGCAAAAAATAGATGGTTAAGCTGTCTAAGGTGAGCGCTCGTCTAGTGAACAGGGATTAACGCTTCACAGTGGGAACAGACCGACTACTCCAAGCTCTGCCTATTCCCATGGCCTCTGCACACGGCCCAGTACTGACAAGGAAGGCAGGAGCAGAGAGTTTATGTGAGTCACGAGCACGAAGGACTAAAGGCTCCAAAATCAACAGAAATTCAGCCTCACGGTAGCACTGCTCAGCTGCTTTTCCTAGAGCTGATCCCCTGATGCGGGTCATCGGGGTGTGCTGCAAAAGGCAATCCCTCTTCCTGCTCTTCCAAAGGACTGTGGATTTTTGGACGCTTATTTTATCAGTGGAAAAAACTTCCTGAAACCTAAGACGCCAATATAAATTCCAAAACAGCAGTGCTGACCTATAGATACAGGAGAAAGTAAATCTAGGGCAAAAAGTAAACAACTTAGTCATCCAGTTTTTACACACTGAACCTGTAACTCAACTACACCGAAGCACAGCCTTTAGACAGCCTTTTCCCTGCATGCATGGTTTCAAAATAAAATAAAAACAAACCAACAAAAAACCACTCAAGCCTACACAAAGTGAATTTTGAAGCTTCAAGTTTGAAATTAAAACTAGAAAGCAAGTAGTCCCTCAAAGGACAAAAATAAACCAGGGATGAATCTGAGAGACAAATGCAGGTGATCATTTATTTGGCCTTTTTTGTATTTACATTTAATTTGTAGTAAACTGGAACCTGCTCTCCAGGGTCCACATACAAGGCTACTGTTGGGAAAAAAATTACTCTTCAAGTGTGAGACACACAAGTCACAGTTTTCCTTTAAAATACCTTTGCTCAATATAAAAGTAAGTTGCACTTTGTAGGGAAAGAAATCTCAGTCAAAAGCCTGCTTTTGCAATGGAGCTTCTGCTTTGTTTCCCACAAAACAGTGTAGAAGTTATTACCCCAGGGTAAGTAAAGGATTTACTTTTAAAAGTAAAAACTAAGACTGAACCATAAACAAATACCCAACCAAGCTCTGAGTCCTCCAAGCCCAGCCAAGCAGCCCCTCCATTCCACATCTGGGACCTGACCTGTCTGCCCCACTCCAGCACCAGCCACCTGCCAGGACACAACTCCCAGACATAAGTGCTCTGCTTTATTGACTGAATGAATCCCAGGCTGGTTTAAGAGCCCACCCAGGTGAGGGCTGGCTCTGGAGCGGCCTCAGAGCTTGCTGGTGGGGTTCTGCCCGTGACTATTTCTAGGGACAGACAGTCCTTGAAGGCACTCTGAGCAGCTTCTGGATTAAGCCACAACATTACCTTATCCTACAGAAAACTGAGTTACCTAAGAACAGGCAATTCCTCTAAATAACTTCCTGAACCACACCAAAGTAAGGCTTTGAGCTTCTGTAAGTGATCAACAGACCCCACACACCTCTATGGCAACTCAACACCGACTGCCTCCGACAGAGCCTCCCACCCTGACTTCAAACAAGTGCAAGGATCACAGGAAGTCATGAAGTTACAATTCCTTGGGAAAGTCTTTGTTTCCATGATACTATAATCAGAAGATATGTGAATAAGTTGATGCATTAAAAAACTGAGATATTTGAAAATACAAGTGAGGCCAGCTGTTCCATAAAACTTTCATTTCTTCTTGAGGACTCTTCCACCACCTCTTTAGACTATTTTCTGTACTACTGATTCTTGTTTCCTCATGTAATTTGACAGAAGTGCAAAAATAACTTTAGAATCTTCCAGTATCTACTCTGCTGTTTTTGTGTTTCCTGCTAATACAGGAAATGAGATTTTGTTAGGTTTTTTCCCCAGTCCATTTTCTAACCCTTCAGCTCTCCTTTCTTTTCCTCTAGATGGTGCAAGGTCCTCCCTCTTCACAGCTGGGGACAGAGGACGATACCCAGCTCCTTTAGTTTTGCGAGCCGTGGGTGCAGCATTTATTTTTGGAGTCAAAGCTGCCACAAGTGACTTTCAAAGCTGCTACCACGGAGTTTATTTTTGGAGTCTCCCTGGTGGAATTAACTTGAAATGCCGTTTGCACAGCAATTATCCATATAGCTTGTGCTGTTGATAGCAAACTAACAGACTAACAAAACGCTTATTTATTCCTCCCTCCAGTTTCCAGCAGCCCTGTTCAAACGCAGCCCATGCATACACTGAAAGCTGCTTCTCCCATGAGTGATGTCTAGACTGCAGCCACACAAGAGGCTGTATTTTCATGTATCCAAACACAAAGCAGCTCTAAACCAATTGTACTGCTAGAGCTGCAAAACCCTCAGGCAAGCCAGCACGCTGGTTAGATATTATTTTTATTTAAAGCTGGACAAAATCCCAGTAGGATTTTAAATGTCTTACTGCAATTCAACTGTTCACATTGTTTCAAATCCAAATTCAATATTTTAGAATAAAGCTAGCAATTTTCTCCAACATCCTATGTTTTTGAACTGGCTGGTAGATACCGAAAAAAAAAAATTTTTCAATGGTCCTAAAACTATCTGTTTAAAATCCAAAACCAGAGTGAGGAGTTTTGATCAGGTTCAGTTCAGACACTGAAGCATGAACATACAAATAAGGTTGTATCAGTAGCTCAGTTTTGTTACTTGTCACAGAAGCTGTGCATGCAGCATAAGATATATTTAATTCAACCAAATAAATACACCAAAGATTTCTCTTGACGCCAAGAAAACCCAAAAGTAACAAACCCCTTTCTCCAACCTAAGAACAACTGTCAGCCTGCTTTACTGGAAAACAGACGGGCAAGGGCTGCTAAAGGAGAAGCACAGCCTTCCTGGGGGGAGGCTGAGCAGAGGTGGTTTGTTCCCCTCTTCCCCTACTGGCTTCAACTGCATTTCTACCATTTGTATTTCCCTCTGACTCAAACCTTTTAGAGGTAAGTACTAGATTATGCCACCCAACATTGCAAATAATTATTGATACCACATGTTACAGTAAACTGCTTTTCTTCGCCCATCTCTGCCTGAAGTTTTTTTTCTTTTCAAAATACTTTAAATTTATCCCGGTATTTGAAAATGTCTAAAAATGATACTTTTTAAAAACAACAATACCGTGTTTGTCCCTTTTTTCCTGCTCTGTTACTCTACTGTTTTGTACAAAATTTAGAAAGCTTAAGGACAGAGGCAGCAGTAAGTATTAGCAGAAGGTACTTTTTATCTGATCACATTTGGAGCCATGAAAGAGAGACTAAACCAGAATTCATCTCTTCCAACACCAAGCTCTTGCTCGTAAGACGGCCATCAAGAGGACACAAATGCCTGGAAAGAGTTTGCAACACTGGTATTCCCCAAAACAACATCTCTCTACCTGTGAATTCATCCTAAATACTAACAGGCAGGAAGTGCAAGTTCTTGAAGAGTCCAAAAATATCCTTTGACTCATACAGAACAAAGCAAGAGTCACTGAGCTCAGTTCTACAATTAATTCAGCCAAGAGATTATTACATTCAATTATTCTAATTTTTAAATGCTAAATGAGATTTAGTGTCTTGTAAATGAAATTTAAAATAATCTGTATTTCCAATACAGTTTATGATTCCATAAGTACAATCTGCTTCATGCCACATTTGGTTTTATTCAAGTGCCTGAAAGACAGAACAGCCCTTGGTGATAGCAAGCAACGGAAGCAGAGACCTTGTTTCACGGCAACCCACACTGGGAATTTGCAATGCCTTGTTATTTACAGTTCTGACTAGTGATTAATTCTAAAGTATTAGTAAACTGATGCTGTTTAAATTACAGATAAGACTATTTAATTAAGATGAATTAAGAATTAAGTAATTAAACAAAATGTTTACTAGAGTAAGTGAAACATCTACTTACCTTCAGTAACTGAGATTGTTTCAGAAAGACCATGCCCATCTATTCCACTCCCGAGATGTGCAAACCCCACAGGGTGAGCCAAGGCTATCTTGGCCAGCCTTGTTCCTGAACTCCCCCACTCCCACCTCGGCCTCCCCTGATGCAGGCAGAAGAAACAACCACTCACTATTCCCCACGCAGAGCCTGATCTCCAGAGCTGGAGAGTGTGTCACACAAAGCCAAGTGTAGTTGACTCCTTACATACAGAAGTTCCTAAAGCTGAAGCTTCACCAGTGCTGAGATGATGATGTAGTGACTGGAGAGCTTCCCTCTCCATGCACACGTGTGCCTGGACAAACAGAAGAGCCTGGCAGAGGAGGAGCTGATCTCAAGTGCTACTCACTAACAGTTACTGACAGATGTCTTACCCTTTGCTCCATACCCACGTTGGTATGGGTAAACCCATCCCCCATCCCTTTGTTTTAGATGATGATGTTGACTTTAGAAGCTACAAATACTGGGAAAAGGAAGGAAAATTGAGTACCAAAACTGCTCTGACTAGATTACAGTGAGCATGGCCATGCTTGGTTCCACCTGCTGTTTCTGATTTCTTCTGGTATCAATGAATTAACATCCCTTTTACTTCGGCAGACAACAGAATTCAGCATATCACTGAAAAGACTCCCAAAATATCACTTGAGAATTTAATCATCCTTCACTAGACTTAAGACCTAAAGTTGGCTGATACCACCGTTTGGGTTGGTTTTTTTTTTTTTTAAGACCTTTCATGGACACCCATAAACTCATGAACAGTGCCAGCAAGCAAAATTTTTGAACACCTAATTAAGAAAACTGAGTTACAATAGCAATAGTGAATAATAGCTAATCAGGCAGTTTCAGAGAACCGTGAATTAACAAGAGGGAGTCACAGAAAAATCCAACCTGGCTCCTGTCCTGGATGACCAAAAGGTGTTACTGTTGGCCATGACCGGTATGACTAAGGAATGGCAGGTCGATTAATTATCTCAACAAAAAGTTTACCAGGTCAAGGGAAAGAATTAAAGCACAAAGACTTTCACCCTTCAAGTCACAAAATGAAAACCAGGTAAATTTTCAGTTCTAGGTGGCATATATTTGCCATCAGTAGTTTGGAAGGACATACTTTGATGTTGCTGCCGTGTCTCAAGCATCAAAGTTATGTACGAAAATGACTCTGCTGTCAAATTTTTTCAGTATTTCTCATCAGCAATTAAATGTTTTGTCAGTAAATAATGATGACTGCAAGTTCCAAAATGGTAACATAATAATTCTTGCAGCAGACTACCACAGAAATGTCATGATACCTACTTTCATAGTTCCTGTTCAGTCCTTTCAAAACTAACTCCCTGCTAACAGTTCTGCAACAAAGAGCACAGGGAATATATGCAGAAACCTTAACAAGGGGAATGAATACTAAACCATCTATTTTGGATGCAGGAAAAAAAACAAGAGCCTTTGAAGTCATGGATACAGACATCACTACCACTGCAAGATTTGGGACCAAAGGACTGGGATCAACACCAGTCACATGAGCCAAGTGGAATGCTGATGGATGCTTTAGTGACATGAGCTGTGTTAAGCAGACAGGACAAAAGGATGTCTGCCTTTTCAAGGACCTATTGACACCACCCACAACAGAGCAGAGTGGAGCAATGCTCCCACTTCCCAGGTCGTAGGCACTTCACAATTTGTGGATGACAGTTTACTCTTAAACACAGGACTTGGAACCGGAACTATTCCCAAAAGAAAGAACTTTCTTCTCAAGAGATATGTAGGGTAACTGCTCTAGCAACAGACTGACTCCACCCCACTGGCTGAAAACCAGAATGGGGAAATCTTACCAGTCGTTTGCACTCTACTCTTGTTGTGAAGGTTCTTTCTAAAGACTAGGATCAAGTTTCTAAAATCATCGTCTAATTTTTAGGCTATTTATTCAGTATCTGTTTTCCTTCTACTGCAAATATTTATTAGCTTGAACAAATCCTCCACCTCCCTGCTTTTACCTCCAAACACTGCAAACAGTCATATTATTCTCCAATTGCCCTGGTATATGGGACAAAACACACTCAGCTGTTTTAGTCTGCTTCTCTAGGTCCTCTATCATAATTCCTAATCCTGTGCTCTGCAATGTCATGAGTGGGGTTTTTTTAAACACATTTAATTGAAACGGTTTATTCTCAGATCAAGATTACATTTTGATTATTTGACTTGCAATAGTTACAGGCTGGAGAACTTTAAGAGACAGGTCCTTTAAAAGAAGAGTGTATTGTACTTCCCATTCAGAAAGTCAAAGCTACACATATAACCAAAATCAGGTCTATCAGTCCAAAAAATCCCTGATATTGGATGAGTAATTCCTGAACAAACAATAAAGTTGCCTGCCTCAAGGAAAAAGCTGGACTAGTGAATGACATCAACAGGAAGCCAGCAACATTATCTCTTCCTATCACTCCACTTGTGTTCTCAGTTCATTGTTCTGATAAGCACTCTGATCACAAGGGGTCCTAATAGAAACATGCCATCCCTCAGCAAATAACACACTTCCATGTCTGCATTTGCCTGTTGGGCTTCAATAGAAAAATTAAGGGAATATGGCCTTTTCAAATCCCTAAATCACTTCATTTTCAGTGCTATTATGAAAAAATATTTAGAATTCAACAGGAAAAGTACAGCAGGAAGTGAAAGTATTAGTTACTGCTGACCAAAAGCCATTTTCACCTATGCCACTTCTAGGACTCCCTAAATGCCAACGGACTACACTACAGCATGATGGTGAGATCACCATGCTCAGTGAAAGGACAGAAGTCACCATCACAAGCTGCAGAAAGGTAAAATTCCAGTTGCAGGTCAAGAAAAACATTCTTCAATGAACATGTTAAAGCACTAGGACAGGTTACTCAGATTACAGAACCTTCATCACTGGTGTTTTTCAACACCAGACTGGCAAAGCCCCTGAGCAACATGATCTAACTGACACTAGATGGTTCTTTGAGCTGGACTGGAAGATTTCCAGAGCTCCCTCCCAAGCTCTGTGTCCTTCCAGTTTCCTTCTTAGGTTGCTTACAATCACTAGTGCCTCCTGCACCTTTTCACAGATGGGTTATGATGACTGCACCCAGCTAAGTAAATCTGACCTCACTTAAGAAAAGATACAGTATGAAGATAGATTTCCAATTCCCAGTGTGCACACGGATTTTGTAAAAACACATGAAGGCACAGCTATGTGCCAGCTGAGTCAGAATCAGAGCAGAGCAGATAAAATAGGAAGCAGTACCTTACAGCAGATACGCTCCCCCACGTGCCTGCTCAGCACATGAAATACATCAAAGTATGGCTGGCTGGAACATTTTTGAGGGTAGGAAAGCATTCTAGAATTACTTCCTTTTCCCCTTGTCCTTCCTTCAACCCCATTTCCTCATCAGTTTTAGAGCTGAGGTGTCAAAGTGTCCATTATTCTCTTGTCCTTGGTCAAGCACTCCTGCCAGCTTTACTGCCTCAATAAAGTCCTGTTTAAATTACTTCAACTAGTAAAAAAACCAAAACAACAAACAAAATAAACACCCAACAAACCTGCCCCCACCACACTTCTGCCAGTCAACTCTATTGTAGGCTTTTTTTAGTTAAAACTGCAGCCTCAGATGTAACCATTACACACCTCTGCTACGCAGAGAAGAAATGCAAGTGCATTTTCAGAAGCAGCTGAACCATGTGCAGAGTAGTGCCACTCAAGTCTTGCAAAAACTTTTAAATTCTAAGTGCCCAAGTGATACCAAAAGTCTGCATAAAGCAGTACTAGACACCAATAATAAAACTTCTACATGCTTGAAAACCAAAAGAAAAGAGGACATTTCTATTTTGCACACAATATTCTCTAGAAGGAGCAAATGGCAAATCAGAATCGTACTTGATTCAAGGTAGGTAGTTTAATAATTTAGACTATTTAAATTATTCAACATACTGGGACAAATTCCTGAAAGAAAACAGAGCTGTGCATGACTCAAGCATGTCTTTACATACTTTAGTTAGTCATGCACTTTGTAGACTGGACAAGAAGTATGCAACAGACAAGACACCAGCATGATTAAAAAAAATAAAGCTTTAGTTAAGATTTCTACCTGATTTAAAGCCTCTTGCCAACCCTGCAACTACTATGGACTTTCGTGACACACAAATTTCTCACTGAGACTCTGCACTGAAGGCAAATAATTAGGTGTATTTAGTTATTCTAGTAAAAACTCAGCTGAAACAAGTCTGTTTTTCTTTCACTGCAATAACTGATTCTGAACTCCCTTAAAAAATACAACTACTGAAATATTTTTAAAAATTAAAAAAAAAAAACTAGTAAAAGCCTATAAAAAATGTTTAGGATACTAAAACATCACACAAATTATGAAGCTCGTAATTAATTCCTTTGTTCACAACTAATTACTGTGCATCAATGACATGTATGTATCAAGACTAAGAGATATAAGAGCAATGAAAAACCAACATAATCCATCCCCCCTTCCCACCCACCATCCTCTGAATCCATTGCCTTTTTGTTCATCTACCCACCCACAGGTCTTCTGACACAACTACACAATGAAAACCAAAATGTAAGAGCCAAAATAATTCTACAGTAAATCACCTGTGGCTCTTTATTTGTACCTACTACTCTTCCTTTCACCATCTTTATGACTTTTAGAGAATAAACTTTTTTGATTTGTGGTATTTTTATGTACGATGAACATATAGCTGATTTTACAACACAGAACAAATAACCTCATCTTATAAACCAGTCTACAGAAAAGCTAAATTAACAGTTCTGGCCATCCGCAGTACAGGCAGGCCCCACTGTCAGTACCAAAACGATGTGGGGTTTGGAACCCCTTCCTTGCTACACCTGATTTATTACAAGTTATATTTTTCACTTCATAATGCTCAGGATGAGCAGTTACTACACTGGCTCTGGTACCATTAACCACGTATTTTCCCAGTGACTGAATGAGTATCTTCAGAATCAGACAAACACACAGTGGTGTTAATATCCTACCGCACCAGGACTTCTTTATTAAAAAAGTCACGGTGAGAAAGTTTGCTACTTTGATTTTTGCTTTCAACTTTATAAGATAACAGTTCAAAGAGAAAAATAATTAATTATTGCACAAAATGTTTACAAAATCTCAAGGTTTTCAATGATTGGTTTAACTAAATCTGTTTATTCCACCTACTTTTCCAGAATCTTTTTTAGAACCAAGTGCTCACTATCTCAACTTCAATCTAAAAAATGTGTTTGAACAAATCTGTTCTCCGTAGAGAGAAAAAAAAATACAATAAAAATCAGCTTAAAATAAATTTATTAAACAATACAAAAATAAGCATGCTGGAAATCAAGATACATAAATAACATACAATGCAAATGAAAAATGGAAAACGAGACAAGTAACTTAACAACTGAGCCAAAAGGTACAACACAAATGCTAAAATAAAACTATAAAAAGCATTTACATTTCTAATGAAATGTTAATGATGCTGACAAAGAAAAACAAACAAACAGCTAAAATGCTTGAATATCAAGAATTGCTATTACTGTAGCACAGGTGAACACTAAAACCGTCGCAGACTTCACACATGGAATGACTAAACCCTATCAGCCCGGCCTTTCCCACCTGCCCATCCTGGGCCAGTCCCCCGGGCAGAGCCAGCCCCGGCCTCAGCCACGTGAGTGCCCTGCCACGGACAGGAGCCATCTGCACACACGGCTGGCCAGGACAAGGAACTGCAAGTGTGGGCAATTATCACACAATTGGTTCAAAGGAGTCTTCTCCTGACCCTTCCTAGCTAGAGGCTGCCTTCAATTCTGAGGCAGGCTTCAAAAGCATATATTACAGAACTGTAATATATATATATATATATATATACTTTATATATAAAGATTGTTTAAGCTGTACCCTAAATATTCTTACTATGCATATTAAAGACCTAGTAGTTTCCTTTTGTATTTCCCATGCAGGACTTGATTCTACCACAAGTTTTGTGTGTGGAAAAATCTTCCATCTTCAACCACATCTTTAGAAGTGGCTTCAAACTACTAAAAATCAAGGTGGGTAGAATCAGATCAAGCAAATCCTGCATCATGCCTTTTCCACTTTTGAATTAAATCAGTAATTTATCCAGCAGCATGTCACCACTGTAAATACTTATCATTAGCAGCACAGACACATTACGTTCCCTCTTGCAACTGAGGGTATTTCAGGTAAAGACTTGTAATTCTGCAGGATCTGAATACTTGTTTTGTCTCTGTAGCTACTAGTTTACCGTAAAATCCTCAAGTGGGCAAGACATTTTTGTAATTCAAGACTTTGCCTTTACATACTTTGTTTTGAGGATAAGTACTGACAAAAAACCTTATCATCAGTGATAAGATTATAAAACAGTTATTATTCAGCAATTCACGACTAACACTTATTACTGACATCTGCACCAAAGATTTACCTCTTCATCCCAGTAGGGAATCAAATTCACTGAAAATTGATGTTCTGTATTGTTCTACTTAAATATTTTTGTCCTAGGCTTCAAAGACAGGAAGCCCATCCTTTTACAATACACTGCTAAATGAAGATTATTCAGGGTTTAGTCAGAGCTTTTTCAAATGTTTATGCAAAACTGACAATACCTAAACAGAGTAATTAAGAGCAGCCTGCTTTCTCAGAAAACATCAGCTCTGTTTCATGCATCTTCCTAAACTCATAAACATCCAGATGGGTCAAAAAAGGGGCAGGAAAAATCTAACTCTCCCATTACGCAAAACTCACTTATGAACACACTTCGAGGTTTTAGACAAACCTAAAAAAGGAGAGGGACTGGGGAAGAGAGCAGGGAGAAGAAGTGAAGATGTTAGTAAGGAATTGTTTGTTATTGTCTCTGTAAAATCACCAACCAGCTGATACCATTTATCATTGCTTGCACAAGTTTCCCCAGTTTTATAAACCAGGATTCTGCATGATGTGTCCTATGGATAGGACGTATCAGATTATCTGCAAATTTACAAGGGAGAAAACTTTATAGAGAATAATTTTCTCAGATTTTTAGCATTATTAAGAATCTCATACCTGTAAGTGTCAAGAATTTAGCAAGCCTCTGACCTCTGCTCAGAATTGCCTACTGAGCCTATTTGAAGCTTAAATACATCACTTAGAGCTAACACCCTACTCAAGATACACAAATTATTAAATTATGCAGCTTAACAGATGCAGCTGCCTGTAGAGAAATTTAAGTCGTATTTCTCAGAAAGCTGACAGAGCCGTAAACTCAGAGTCATTTTTAAAAGTAGTAACTAATGATAACTTTTTAAGAATTTGCTCATGTGAAAGTAAATGAAATCTCTGATCTCCATATGTGAACCTGCGCACACATTAATGGTTGAGAAGTAAGTTAACTGTAAACAGTTCTAGTAAGATCTACCTATCAGCTTCCCTCTGAACATATTTCCTGCTCACTGCTCAGTTGGTTACCACTCTAAACCCCAGATTGCTTACATTCCTCTCCAGGGTGGAGCACAGAACCATTAGTAAGGCAGACTTCTGAGTCATAACTACCAGCTGGCAGCACAAGCAGCAAGAGAGACACTCAAAATAGTTGGGTCAAAAATCTCTCTGCTGCATTAGTTAACTTGCAAACAAGACAGGTTTTTTTCCTCCACCTCCCCACTTCTCCCACTCCTGCCCAGCCATTTTTGCTCTCTTCATTTCAACATCAGCACTAATAATTAATTGTCTGATTAAAAGAAAAAATAATCTTCACTAGCATGGCATATGCAAAGGGTCCATTTCTGTTCAAATCAATTAAAAAAAAAAAAGACTGTGGTAATAATATGACTCAGAACCTATCTCCACTTAATATACAGCTATTTAGAGATTCAGGAATTTGCTGTATTTTGCTGACACTATTTTATATTTTAATTAACATTCTTTTATCTTTACATGCTGACCCTGCTCAGTGGATAGAAGTTCTTGCTTAGATCTGAAGTTCATTTACTTAAAATTCTCAGATATAAACAAAAATAAACAGATATACCACCTTTGTGGTATATCTTTTAATACACTAAGATTTATCTTTACTTTTTTTTTTTAAACTAAATGTGTTCTAAGTAACTACAAAAGTCAGTTAACAACTTTGGGTTTGTTGTTTGCACATGCTTGTTCCCCACACCCCCTTGAACTTTGACAGTCTTTTTGGTATAGCATACAGAATTTACACAAAATGTATATATAAATGAAACACCAGGCAAACAATATTCAAATCCAAGTTAAATCTAGAGATGCTTGAGGGTTTTTAAAATGAAGAATTTAATGAAACTAGAACCCATTCGTTTAGTTCTGCTCTCCCCGACCTTCCATTCTATACACTACGGTTCTGGAGATGTCCTCGTTTGATTCAGGTGACACTTTTTTCCATACTGTTTCTTTTAAAGCAAGTTCTTGCTGGAGATTCTCATAGTCCATTGGTCCAAAGGAATGCTAGTTGTTCAAGCAACATACATTATTTATTAGTGTACTTGAAGGAAAAAAAAATCCATACTTGCAGTCAATGCTAACAAGACTCAAGTTTCTCAGCTCTTCACATAAACTGTTATTTTCTCTTTTCCAGTTATAAAAAATTCAAATTCAAAACTGGGCATTTTCTAGATGTATACATGCAAATAGAAGCACTTTAAAAATCATTCTACTCTATCTTCTCCTATTGAAATCTCCACACCTTAGCCAAAACATTAATGGTAATGAAAACAAGGAGGTTTTCCTTATCTTAGGCACCCTCACACTTCTATCTTTTGTACATCTAGCTGGAGTGGATTGAGTTCATTCCCAGACATTGCTTATGCTGCTCCCTAAGTAACAGGCTCTTGTCTGCATCACTATTCAAGCCTAAATTCACTGCCTGTACAACTCTCAGCAGGTCATATGGTCTCAGAAGTATCCCTGTGAAAACACAGCTAAACACAGACCTCGTGCATGGCAGCACAGAACAGAAAGGCTAAGCCCACCAGCTGGTCAAGTCTTTATTAAAGGCAACCAGTGCAGTCAACTCTCTGCAACTTAGATCAGATACCATCTACTTGATCTAGCAGGGGAGAAGAATGGAGTTACAAATCTAGTATGAAATTCTACTACACAAAACTCTGTGATAATGTGGTCCACCCAGGTAAGTGTCCACCCATAATGTAAACTAACTAGATTATCTGAAAGCTTTGATGCAATACATGTCATTGAGCAGTTTTGCATTTAGAGAAGAATTTCCATGTTTTTTCTGAAGTCTACAAGCAATACTGACTAAACACAGATAGAAACTTACCCGCTGATCACCACCTTCTCTGCGAGGATCAAGCTTTTTAGCAAAGTGTCTCAAATTATCGTAGTTATGGAAATTGCACAAAGAAACCAGATCCTGCAAAGATTTAGAAAATATACATTATTATCTGCATATGATAGTTAAATGCATATAAGAAAATGATATTGCCACTTATATTTTACATTATATCCTAGTAATTCAAACCAGTAAGAAGTTTAGTTAGTAAGTCGGTACCAATGTCCGTAAGGCCTTTTGAACATAGCACAATTATATGATTAAGTTCTAATAACACCTTTAGACTCCTTCTTAAAGAAGTACAAAACAAGTACCAATTTGGAAAGTATCTATTTTAATAAATTCCTCCTGCATCTGTGTGAAACACTTCAGGAACAGAAAGAATAGCCTGGGCTAGTCCAGTACATCAATCAGAAAAATATATGACATAATTAATTCTAATACAACGTGAAAGGTTATAACTACAAAATTTGGCTATGCTGTTTTATTTTTAAAAGTGAATGCTACATTCACGTTTACTTGTATGCCAAGACCATGTACTAGTTTTTAAGTCTCATTTCAACACAGAATAAAAGCAATACATCCTTCACCTACCTGCTATTCTAGGATTTTATAATGAAGTTACCAGGACTATTTCATATGAAATTTTAAACTAGAATAAGTAACATCTTAATTTGAAGTTGAGTGAAAGTTAGCTAAATAGCAGTACGAAGAGTTTCAACTGCTGCTTAACCTCCCATTTATAATTAAGCAATCAGTATTACAAGGTAATTTTATGGAGAAAAAAGGAAGATAATGTGTTTTACATTCTCCTCTTCCACAAAACATCTTTATTAATCATTACGAAGTCCTCCATAAAATCTCTTCTGCATCTAATGCTCCTACCAATAGGCTGGCCACAGCCTTTCCACTGGGAAGATATGAAGCTAGGAAGAGCTTGCCCAACAGCTGGGTCTGATCTACAAAGACATCTTTTATGTTAGATGGTTTACAAAAATCAGTTTAAAAATGCATCATAATGGCAGTATTTCATTACGATCTTTTTCTGTCATTGCAAAGAAGTAAGAGTTGCATCTCCAGGGTTTTGAAAATTGTTCACATTATGACAAGAGAGGGGAAAAAAGTCTATAAATAGAGCTTTATAGTTTTTAATGCAATATACAAAGAGTCCAGCACTTTCATTACTTCATGAAGTGTTCCTTTTCAAAGATTTTGTACAACAGATTTCTCCAGCACTTCTGGCATCATATTTTAATGCTCACTGAAGTCAAGTGCTATTTATTACTAAAATGCAAATGTCTATTCTTAGACTTTCACCCTTGAATCAGATGAAACTTGCTACGTAGGGAAAAAATCACAAATCACTATTTAATTCACTTAGATCTCAGCTCAGTAAACATCAGTTGTAAAGGCAAAAAAACTGAAAACCCAAACAACCAAATGCTCTCCCCACCCAAACCCCAAAGGCAATGCTGCTTACATGACAAAAGTGAATTCCTTTAACACTGTTGCCCATCTTGTCCAAAGGAGGTGACCAGCACATCAAGCCCATGACATTAGGAACAACCAGAAGAATCCCACCAGCAACTCCAGATTTTGCAGGAAGACCAACCTATAGAATAATCAGAGGATTACCGGCCTCTGCAAACGTTCCTCACTGCTGTAACACGATGCATCAGCATTTTCCTGAAGATTATTATGCAGCATTTATAAACACACAGATCTGGAAAGCACTTTAAACTGGGAAAGCATTATTACTTATGTCTTTTTAGATAAACAATAACCTGATCCACAATTTGTGACAATCCAAGGTACACAATAATAGAACTATTTGCTCTCGGGAATACAGTGAATCAGTAACACAGTTAAAAAAGGTAATTTAAACATTTTTTTAAAAACCAGTTATGACTAAGCAGTATCTCTCATGAACAGCTTGCAACAAGGCAGTATTACAAAGCTGTATAAATTTTTTTTAAATCTTGACTGGAAAAGGCAAAAAACAAAACCACAAGACAACTGAAGAATGTCTATGAAATCATACAATAACCCACTTATTTACAATCTGAACAAAGGCATTACTTTTTTTCCCAGTAGGAACTAACATTCACATATCCTCTTGGCTCTCCAAGCAGTAACTTTCATGTCACACAAGGCATCATAATAAATTTTACATGTATGCAGTAAGGAAAAACTAAAAATGCTCAAAATACTGAAAGCACAAGAAAGGTACAGTCCATCTTGAAACATGTACGTGTAAGGAACACACCCCTGGAAGACAGGAGCACAGTACATGTGCTGTGTATGACAGCCACTTTTACAACATGTAAGGACAATTTCTGAGCCTGAGTAAGTGAAGAAAAAACAACTGTCTGCAAAGGCTTTCTGCTACCCTCAACTCCCATATAGGAGGATTTCTTCAGGTATGTTTTCAGTTACATACGTATCATGACCTGTTTCTCCTTTCCTAAGGAACAGTGTTTGTGTTTTGGTATGAAAAGAATTCCCAAATGTGAAGTGGCAGAGTGCTGTAAGGTATGTGACACCAGTAGTGCCACGAATCCTAGGTGAGATTTTCCCTTTTGGTGTGTTCAATTTCTAAGCAATTCATGGAACACCCTCTCCTCTGCTTCAAAAGCAAGGAACCAACCTCTGGAACATGGAAAACAATAGCACAGATTAATCTTCCTGGTCAGTTGTAATTAATACCTGAAAAGCACTTACATGGAAGGCAAACTGCCCTGAAAAGTCATACATGCCACAGGAATGCATCAAGCTCAGGGTATTCCGGACTGCTTCAGGACTCAGGACTCTTTCACCAGTGATTGGGCAAAAGCCACCATTAGCCAGAGTTGCTGCCATCACACTTGCTGACTCACATGTTACTTCTATTGAGCAAAGCTTATGGAAAAGAAATAGAGATTATAAGCACTGGTATCTCTAGCACAGTAAGGCCAACTATAGCAGGATCAATAAAATATGGTAATATTAAAATAACATCTCAAAATCACCTGTAGCATAACATTTGTTACAGATGACACTAGTAGCATCAATTAATACAGTCTGAATCTTTCTACTACAAAGATCCCAGTGACAGTGTTTGTAAGCCCTCTTAAAAGCTGGGGACAGTATTTTATATGGGTTAGTGTCTCTGCTCGATTCCTCCCCCCGCCCCCCGTATGTTCCTTTGAGAGGAAGAGGTCTGTAAAACAATCTCAGTATTTTGCATCTGCTTAAATGGCAAAGCCACAGAATGACTGTTTTTTTCAATTTGAGCTTGTTTTGTGTGGTGGGGAATTTTTTTTTAAAGCCTTAGAAGATCCCACACATTATTAGAAGTACATTTTAAAGCTGCAAATTCTAGCACATGCAAGTCTTAATGCCAGCACTTCCTGCTGAAGCAGCCTTATTTCATCTTTCTCATATATAATTTTTATATAGTAATGATACAACCACACGATAGTTTTTCCCAGGATCCCTGCTTCAGTACAGACTATACATACTTTGGTGACACATCAGGAAATGTGATATGATGCCATCACCTGATGCTGCCTCATTTCTGCAGAAACCAAAAGATAAGTTGGTTTCAACCTGAAGCTGCAATGCTGCTCTAAAAAGTAAACAAACTAGTGCTCGTATTCTTGCTTTTGCCAAACAGTCATTACATGAAACTTCATGAAGTTACCTAAGCCACGTTTGCATGAGTAGTTACTACCTGGAATTCTTATTTTCCGGGTGCCAAACTCAATACATCCTAGTCCAATCAACTGGAGTTGCAAATCAAGAGATTGTCAGAGACGCATCTAAAATGGCAACTGTGTTTTAAACATATGAAGTATTACATAATATCACCTACTTTGAAAAAAAAAATTGTTTCTAGGTTCTCAGTTTAAGCACCTGCATTTTGTACCTCGTTTCTCTAAACTGAGAATAATCCATCCTCACTTTACAGAGATAATAGGCAAATAAGTTTATTCCTGTTCAGAAAGTTCCCAGTTACAAAAGGGAGGAAGGAGCATTACAGAAAACTCAAAGAAAAGAAATAACTAAACCTTTAAGTAGATTCTGAGTGTTGGAAAGTTAAGCATTGTACCCTAACAAGAAAAGAGAAATGCTGCTCATGTATGAGCTACCCTTTTCCTGAGCATGGAGTGAAAAGTGGAATTTTCAAGGGAAAAAAGAAAGACTGACACACGGTCATTAAATTAGACATCAGAATGCACAAAAATGAGGCCAAATTAAAATACATCAGAAAAGTTAGCTTTAGTATTTCTTAACTTATGAATAGCTTTCACTCAGAAGCACATCAGGGCTTGAAGCAGTGGGGGACAAAGCATTTAAAAGGCATGTTTATACAGTAAGTTCAAATAACTTATCAGCTTTGTTCTGCCACAAGAGAAGTTCAGAGTAGACTATTAGCTTGTACCTAGTTTCTAACTCAACACAAGGTCAACTACAGCCAATCACACATACCTTAGTTCATAAACACTCATGTGATCTAAAGATACGAGCAGGTGCATCCCAATACAAAAAACTCAGATAACATTTGCATTTTGAAAACAACGGCTTATAATTTGCATAAGTAAGAGCAAGTCTCCGAGTCAAAAACAGATTCATTTTGAGAACTGAACTCTGAATATTTTTTTATTATACTCTCTCAGATGAACTGAATCAGTAACACAACTTCAACTGCCTCTTGAGAACTCCACACAGAAGGGCTGACTGAGCTGTGAATGTTTTAACATTAGGAAACCCTTACTGAGGAAATAACTCACACTTGCCAAGTTCTCATTTTGTGACAATTGCAAATAAGTTGCTGAAAGTTATGAAGAAAAAAAATGGGGGAGGGGAGAAAATAGATATATTCTTTTAGTCATAAGCATTGAATTAAACCAAAAGGAGGAGATAGTCACATTACTTCCCTTGTAACACTCCCCTTGAGCCTACAAAACATGTAGCCCTTGAGCCCCTGAGCATGCATTCTCCAGTTACATGAGGTTAAAGTATTCCACAGTACAATAAGAAGCAGCAACCCAAAGAAGCAGAAATGTTTTGTCAAACTGATTGATGTAATACAAGACATTTTAAGCTTCTATCTACTAGGGTTTTAAAGACTATTGCTAGTTTGTATTAGCAATAAAGACACCTAAGTACATCACCTAAACAAAAGCAAATCTGGATACATCAAACGTGCATCTTTCATTTCCAGAGTTTAACAGAAGCTGACAAGTTTAATTATAAGTCATTAAAGCCTTCATATCTAGGCATAAATCAGCTTCTACTGCTTATAATAGCAATTCTAAATCTATAGTGAGTCTCAATTCTAAAGTCAGTTACCTGAAAATAGAAGTCTAGTATAGCAACCATATCCGTGCCTTCAGGAAAGCACTGAGGAAGAAAAAATAGATGGTTTTTAGGCAAAATTATTATTATTTCTTTAAAATATCACTTTCAAAAAGACATAAGCTGTATTTTGTCATCATACTAAGCATTAGGCATATTTTAAAAGAAATATTTAAGTGTAATAAGCAGAAATAGTTAATCACATCAGATTTTAAAATAACACAGTGCAGTGAAATCAATGAACTAGGTATTAAAATATTTTTCAGTATAGTTTTCAACATCTTTAAATAAGCAAACTGAAAAATGCATCCAGGAGTTTTATAAAGTCATCGGTACAGCACAGATTATGTGTGTTTCACAACAAATAAAACAAATTATCAGGGCTCCAATACAGAAAAAAGTTTAGAGATGTTCTATTAGAATGGCATAAGCATTACACTTTTTAAATGACTGCATTTTGAATAACACTGATAAATACATGGTATTCATTCGTGCCATACTGTACATCAAATAAATTAAAACTCTTCACACACTATGAAGAAAATCCAGCACACCATCTTCAAAATACACTTAACAAAAAAAGAGATCAACCTTTTTTTCTTTCAAGTAGTAGCCGATTGCAAAGTTTCTATCTCCACTCTCTCTTTCAGACTGGAACCTAAAAGGGAAAAAAGGGGAAAAAAAAAAAAAGACAAGGTAACGTCAAACTTTCAAAATAAACCCCAAAAAATCACTGACCTCAAGATGCATAACGTAATTCAGTAAAACTCCGTGTAAAGGATACATCACTTCTGAACACAAATAGTCTACGGATGGCACAGAAGTTGCCATAGAAGCTCATCCCAGTTCACCCAGCTGGAGTGACTTAGCACTGCCATCCAAACACACACAGTACTGGTCACCTACACAAACAAAGCTGCCTCGGAGATAAGGCAAAGCAGGGCAGATCCTGCTCTTGGAAGCATTTCTACATAGGCCATGGTGGCATGCAGGATCCCACGCTCGGACACAGTGAAAGGGTCATTCCCTGACAACGCTGACCAAAGCAGAGGAATCCGAGGATCACACAGCAGGTCAGATAACGACCAGACTGATGGCTGCATTCCTTATTGTGATGATTAAGGTAAGGCTGAAAGCTAAAGGAGTGAATACTTGCCTGGTTCCTTCTACAGTACACACCTTTTACTGTAACAAAGCTCAGGAAAAGCACCTCCTCCCATGCATTCTAGCTGGCAACCTGGAAGCGATTCTGCTATAGGGAATCTTCATGATTTTCCCTGTGCTGCTTAAGAAAGCTCTCAAGATTTTTGGAATGCTATACACTGAGTTTATGAGGGGAATCGTTTGCTTGAGAAAATAATTTAAATATGCAAAGTAAAAAAACAAGTCCTGGTTGCATGAACTATGCTTTCTAAACATTTGCTATGCAGCTATCAGCATGCACAGTTTAGTTTTTAGTATGAATGCCAGGAAGAAAAGAGTTGCACTTACAGCGCTCACTTCCATAGCACCAACAGAGCACTAAGACAGAATGATGACATTTCACACAGGTCACCAACACTTTTAGGCGATTTTTAGCCACACTGATGTCAGAGACATGCACAACTCTAGTTGCAAATTGTAAGTCAAAGACAGCCTCTAATAATAGGGTTGAAATGTAAATAACTAAACTTTGTCCTAAACTCAATAAGCCAGTTATCAGTTGAAACACTTTGCACCTATCCCCATTAAGTGAATAAAAACCACTTACGTAGCATTACTGAATCCAACATACTCATTACCAGCCATTTTATTCATGAACTGCATCACCTGTTAGAGACAAAGAGGGGGAAAAGCAAGCTAACATTTTCAAACATTAAAAAGTCATGAACTTTCAACCCAACCTTACCCTAAATCTTGTACACACAATTTTACAAATGCAATCCAAGTCACTAAATGTCTAAACAACCAAGTACATCTACAAAGACAAAACACAGGATATTACTAAAATTTCACTTGCAATTCCCTTGCCACATTGAAACTTTTACCACTGAATTTAGTTGAAAAAGGAATGTTATAATATTAACTTACATAGTCAAATTTTTCTGCATTATTTGCTCCTTGCTGCAAGAAAAGAAAAAATAATTTACAAAAATTGTTACCGTAAGAAAAAAGTTAGTTCACTTAACAGTATTAGGATTTTAATGCATATAACTAAAGTATGAGGCTAATTAAGAATAAGGTACTACGATAATTTCATATATTAATGAAAAAATTAAAGTGTTAGATAAGTAAATCTTTAATTATCATTTAAATAATCCTATGAATCTTAACAAACACCTCTGTGTTGGAAATTACTTTAAAGTGAAAAAGGTATGCTTTAAGTGCTCTCTATTCAACTTTACATGCTTAGCATAAGTAAATGCAATAGTTAAAGCAAAAAATACAAAAGTAACTACAAAGAGGATAATTACAGTAAAAAGACTAACTTTTTATAGATTAGTAAACCAAAAGTATTCTCATATTACCAAGAGAGCTGAGCATAGGGAGGTTCAGGCTACTGAAGTTAAAATATTTCCATGGCCAGTGCCCACAATAAGAATTTAGACTGAAGACTTAAAATAAAGTGTTACCCCTTACTAAGAAAATAATTGCATTTAATTTTAAAAATATCTGATTTGGTTAATATGTGATTAATGTCCTACCTATTAAAAATTGCTAAACAGTTAGAAAAATAGAATTTCACATCAGAGGGCACATCATTGTGCTAACAATGTACAGGAGAATCTACATCCAACTTAGGAAAGATGATAGTGAAACTTAATTCTTAGGGTTGGCTTAGTCTTTCAGGGAGGACTTGGGGAGTTATTTTGAGGGGTTTTTTTTTTTCTTCCCTCATTTAAGAACATTCTCAAATTTAATAGCTGCCAGTTAAAGACATTAATTCTTTAGAGGTCTCTGATGGGTGACCTTTCACAAATTCCTACAGAAAGAGATTCAAAGAGGAGTGGGAGGTAAAAAATAGCACACGGTCCACTGGGGGGAGTTTTAAAATTTTTTAAAGTAGAATTTTTTGATGAAGTTTAAAAAACAATGGCATCACATACACAAGTGGAAACAATGTATCTGGAGATGATATTTTTACTGACTTTTCATATTAAAGATACTCTATTTAGAATAAGAAAACTCTTAACAAATGTCAAACAATTCAAGACACTACTTGCACTGTTTAGTGTGGGGACAGGGAAGGAAGTGGAAAAAACGGACGCTCTGTATCAACCGTATCATTAAGTGTTTTACTTATGAAATGCGTACAGCCAGTCTCATTTCCCACTCTGAATGTGGATTAGGGTGTTGCAGATAATCTGTGAAGCCCATGCATCAGCTCATCTACAAGAGGATGTGCAGTCACACACGTACGGTCACTGGGGAAAGGAACAACCGCACTGTTCTCTCACAGTTATGCGCCAGTGGTTACCTTATGCTTAAAGGCCAATAACCTCACTCTTAAAGGCAATCATCTCTAGCTAATTGGCAATTAGATAAAAAAAATGCATGATACATTTCATCAAAATGTTCCTGTATAATATACCAGAACACAAATCTTAAAAATTTAACTCCAAATCTGTTCAATGAAAAATAATTAAAAGAAGAAATTACCAACTTCATTGAACTGTTGCAGTTGTCAAAATATTCCATAGATCCTAATGCTGTAAAATATGTAACAACATTTAAACCACAAAAACCTTTTCAACCTTTCAAATGCACAATGAACATCTTTTTCTGGGAAAGTGGGTCAGCATTAGTTATGGGATGCTGCATTGATAATTGTATGGTTAGACATGTATAATAAATTGAAACAGGTTCTTTGGTTAAAAAAAAAGAAAAGAGGGAGAAAGGGATCATGCTTTCTGCAAAAATATAAATACATAATACTTCACTTTTTTGCTCTGCCCAGTTGAAAAAAAAATTCCCTTCAACAAAAACATGGCTTTACCAGCAGCACATAGAATTGGTGGGCAAAAACTCAATGCAAACTTTTTCCACATCAACTTTTTATAAAAAAGGTTCCTTTTTGAAGTTCACCACTAAACTCGTATTTTGGGAAGAAAATCTTCTGCATACTATGTCAGATGATGCATTTTTAGTCCCTGACATTCCACGCACTTGCATAGGTATTTTATATCACACACGACAGCATTGTTACTGAAATCAGACTGCTCGAGCATCTGAACTATTTCCTTAAGTAACCACGTGATCAAGACCTCAGTAGGGATTTACTACAACATGTCACTGAAACAGGAAACTGCTTCCAGTCACAATGACTAAAAACCCCACACATCAGTATCCCTCTTTCAGCAGCTGACAGAGGTATCCTGCTCCTCCTAAAAAGCTGGAGAGACACAGCAGTAACACATTCTACAATTAAAATTCAATTGCAAACATAAAATCCTAACATTCAAAAAACTGAGCAGCTTTTAATTTAAACAAACACAATAGACAAGAAAACTTCTGTTCTTCCACAAGGGCTTATTTTTAGCTTGACTGTATAAATCTATATACAGAGCTTGGGGGCACTGTGATAGTATTTCTTAAAAAGCATTTTTAAAGTTCAGATGCAATTCACCTGTCTAGAACAACAAAGAAAACACTCCATGCACTAACTACACAAACACTTTGTACATTTACTGGAACATATGTTCATATACACACTTATACATGCCTGTGTGTATATACATATGAAAAAAACACTTCTAAATGAACACAAAATTAAACTTAGAATGTTAAGACTGAAGCAGTTTGATAGGCAGAAAATTCAAACTTGCAGAAGACAGCTCAGTACAATTTTGTAAACACTTAAAACCCCAATGGACACTATAGCTGTCAATCATAAATTTGAATTTTTTGACTGTGTCAGGTTATGGCAATCTTCCTTTTTTTTTTTTTTAAACAAGGTACTTGTGCTGTATTACTTGCATTTCTACTAGAAAAATATAAATAGTTGCAAAAGCTGCATGCCTACACAGTACAGAGACCCATGGATACTTACCAGGGCTTTCAACAACTAAATTGGACAGTATTTATTAGGAAAGTAGTTAACATTAGCCACTTTTCACTGATCAATACTCAGTGTTTATATGATTAGACTACATAAGCTCTTACCACGTCTCAAATTAATTTTGCAATTTTGAATCCAGGCAAAGCTAATAAAAACATCTGAATCACAAGATTCAGATCTTCTAAAAATAAAAGATTATTCAAATATTAATTTCGGGAATATTTAAAGCCAAATTTATAATCTAACACTATACTATGATGAAAACATCCAGAAACTAATAATATTATGTCAGAGTGTAAGAAAACTTTTTTTTAACATTTGTGCATTTTTCATTAAATTAATTATTAATGTCTTCATTTTAGCTTTCTGTGCTTACACACTTTTAATATTTTATTTGTTAAATTGGTCCTGTTCTAGGAGAATTGGTGTCTTGATGGTTTAGTGTACTGTTTCCAGCTCTGAAATACTTGAAAGCACACTGTGACAGACAGTATTTGAACTAATATCAATACTATCACTGCTTCAAATACATGTAAGAATTTTTTCTGTGTCCTTCACTTCTGTGCATATGTGACCACTGAATACATGTCATTTCACAGAATCTCTACTATGTATTCTATGTCAGATAACATCCAATACACTTGAGCTGCAATAAAAAGCAAGTGCAGAAAAACATGGATGTTAGTTCTATCCCAAATTAGTTACTACATGAAAATTAATAACCTAGGAAGAGAGGAAACATCACCAAAATAAAGACTAGTAGCTGGCAGAGATCACAAGGCCAACACATGTTGTCAAGTATGTACATTTACACATCAATTTATCAGGAAGCATAACTGGAGTGACAGCATAGAGCAATTAAGTTAAATCAGTACTATTTGTTGTAACTATATGGTCAAATAAACCCAATGTCATGCATTTTCCCATGCCTCAAGTATTAAACTGCAACTGCACAGGTTTCCTAATAACTGAAACCTGACAGCAAAGAGACCCTTGGCACAGCTAGTCAGAATTTTTCCACCACTCTTGGCCTCATTTATTTTGTGATTTATCAGCCTATTTAGAAAGCTCTTAAATATACCACAAACACCTCTATGTTTTATACCAAAAAAAAAAAAGCTTCCATTGAACTAAGGTTTTTTTTAGGGTGAGCAAGATCAGCATTTTCATTTTCTCGTACACCAAATTTTTTGCAAGGACTATGAATATTGCTACCCCCAACACGTCTAAATGCTTCCCACATTAATTCAAGACCACAGAATACCTCCCTTCACCAAGCATTCAAGTCTACACTGTCTCAGGTCCTGCACGTGGCTGCCAGCACTTAGAGGATTTAAATATGCTGTATTTGCCCAAACCTTTGCTATCAGATGAGGAAAACTTTTATCAACAGAGAGAATGTTAAAACATACAATAAAAATGACTTAAGATTAATCCCTTGTCCTCTGGTGATTCCTTCCACAGCCATCTGCCTTCTTCTACATATTTCTCTCTGAACCTTTCCTCTTTGTCTCACCTGCACCTCTAATGTGACAGTCAGTAAAGGTAAGGTGGAAGTGGAAAATCACTGACACAACCACTGATATTCCTGGAGTGGACAAGCTTTGAAAATTGAGTTTAAGGTTTAAGAAAAAATAACAGATCAAAGCAATAAAACCTATCCATACTACAAGCAATAAAGACTTTTCCCAGCCAATGTGATGTACAGAAAGCTGCTCTGAATCGTTACTAAATCTGTACAGGAGCTGAATCATCTTCTTTTGAGCACCTGTATTTCCTTGGAGACATGGAAAAAGTTACTATGCTATCTAATACCACTTTTCCACAAATTCCTGTAATTGCCACTACAATTTTCTTTTGATAAAAATTATTTGAAATTTGTTGTAACTATGTCATTTATGTAACTAGTAATACAGGCAAATGGCTGCACAATTATCAACATGGGAAAAGGTCCTTTGGGTTTTTTTATATTTTATTTCTTTAGAAGTGACTTGCAGGATGTCCTTTGGCTAATGCATTTTTATTGTAGATACGAGCTTTAAACTGCTGGAACAGTCTGTGGAGTGTAATGCAAGTACAATTAGAACAGAGCCATGAGTTAAGGCACCCAAATGTAAATACACTGTAGGCCCAAACACATGGCAGTCGGAGAATCATTTAGCTGGCAGGAATATGATACAGTCGTGCCTACGTAACTCAAACAAATGTACAACTTAACATGCACATACCCTTAATTATTTATTATTATGAATTGTAAGGACTTTCATTTTGTTATTATGAACTGCAAGAACGTAAAGTTTAGGTTAGTTTAGGTCCCTGCTCTGTCCCAAGGCGCGAACACCAAATTCTTATGGCAGTACGTGATGCTAAGAGCCCTTTTTTCCCCCTAAAATGTTAACATATTACATGTTAACATATTCTGACAGAGAGATTACTCCAAGCATCATCTCTTATCCACAAGTAATCATAATCTGTGTCAGGCTCTAAGGACAGCTGTGTGCAAGATCACATACACTAACAGCTGCTAAACTCAGTACGACATACGGGAATTCTGAAAGACTTCTTAGATCCATTTCTCAAGAAGAGATAATGAATCTCAAAGAAGATAAAAGCATTCTTAACCATGAAATACAGCAACAATCTCTCCATAGCTATTAACAAGCTATCATTAGATAAATCCACCATACATGGTGAATTTGAACTTTCTTGGGACTTTAAGAGCCATACACTGTCTTCAAGACATGTAACATCTTAAATAAACAGAATTAATGCAGAGGAATTGAGGGCAAAATATAAGTTAATGAAGCCACCTTTTTCAGAAAAAAGGTCAGTTTGATATTAGATCAAATACAAATGTGAATTACTTAATTCACAGGTTAGTAGGAATAATGTTAAGTTGCAGACTGTAAAGAAGTTACTTCACAAAAAATACAACTAGTAAGTAATTTTGTACCTGTAAGCCTCTATGCAATTTTCTTCAGAATATGTTTAGCTTGGTTAGTTATTCAAATGATAAATGGTATCTTAGTGAAAGCAATACAGAAAATAATCTACATTTTAATCACACTGAAAACAAATAATGGAGTGTGATAAGTAAGATATGCGTCCACCAGACGTGCAGTTACCACATGCAAAAGTGTTAGTGCAATGCAATACTCCTTATAAGAACATTAAAGAAAGGAAACAAACAAAAGTTTAAAACAAGTATCACCCAGCAAAAACAATCCCCCAACCTTCTAACAAATATCACAACTGCATGCAGTAAACAAATCCATGTTATCTATTCAGAAGTACACCATTTATCAAGAACTATGTGCCTTCTGCAAGAGGCACATGCTTTTGTTTTGCCTTATGATCAGTAGGGCATGTTGTAGTTGGACTAACATTTTGACATTTCAGACAAATGTGTTAAGTCAGATTTTAAAATTCACTATTATCCAAGTGAATTTCAATGCTCAGTCAACCTTTAAAAAAATATTAAATGTGAATAAATTTACCTGTCATACTTAAGGCCATTTTCTTTCACCTACAGCTATTAAAGATAAATGTCTTTAAGCAGGAGTTCTTACACCTTCTTTAAATATAAAATAACAGAAAATCATGATCTAAGTTATTTTAAAAACAACATTTTGGAAATAGGAGGGAGGAAACATACTGCAGCTAATGGACTTTGAAATGTAACCAAGAAACAGGTTGTAAACAAGACTTTTAGACCCCTGAAGTAACAATATCAAGTTTACTACTTAAAAACTCCAGGGGACTGACATGTTCCCCACAACTCCGGGCAGATATCCTTAGAAAAAAAAAATTTTTTTTGGACTTGTGGCTACCAAAAACAGCAGAGAATACAAGTCAAGTATCTGGCAAGCATCAGCATTACATGGAGTTACATTACATATCATTAACAACTTCACGATATTTATACAGCTATTCTATGGAAAAAATAAAATACAGCTTTCCAAAAGTCTCAAGATCATGGACTAAAGATGTTACATTATTATTCAGCCTTGGTTTGCTCTGCAAAATGAGTAACTGTTTCCAAACATGCTTATTTAAGAAAGCACATTTACACCCCAACAGCAACTATGTAACATAGCAGCTAATGATAACTTATGGTGCAGTAAGTTAATAGCACATAAATTTAACATTAACACTGACGTTCAGGTATAGCAGCATTGCTCATGTACAGATCATAGTAGCTTCCATTTATTCTGCACAGCAAGAAATACTCTTGTAACTTTATGCTATATAAGAGCACTAGACATTCAGAAACATACTTCTGAGTGCTATAAAGTACATTCCTGAGGAATATACTTCCTCAGCATTTAACAAGTAGGAGGCAACACTCTGGAGAGAAGATCAAGTGTTGTGCAGCTAAAGAAGGAAACAAAACTAATACCACTAAGGAAAAAGAGAGTTTTTCAGATGTACTGATACTTTTTATAAACTGCTAGTCTAACACTGCATTTGTGTGGAAGGATTACTATTTCCAAAACATCACAGCTTATCTACCTGACAATGAGTAAACTGTCATCATGTATTGCAGATAAAATTCAAATACAGTTCATAATCTGTACAAGGTATTTTTTCTACATTCTATTAAAATACTTGGAGAGAAACTAAAAATTAACTTTTTACCTTGATTAAAGATGTGATCACAATTGCTCCAGCATTCACCATAGGGTTATGAGGCCTGTCTGTGAAATGAAGTTTTTGATTACAAATATATTTTAAGACATATCTGTCAAACAAAATCAGTCAAGTGCTTAAGTGAAAAACTATTCTATATTTGCGTGACTTAGAGCTATTGTTACAGAATAGCTATTATATATTCCTAATTTTTTTAACAATACTATAATCCACACTCTACACAATTTTTTATTATTCTGAGCACAGTATCTTACATCTTAGAATACACTCAACCTCATGCTACTTAACAATCCAGTCAATTATTTGTTTTGGTATTATTTCTTTTCTTGAAAATTATGAATCCTCTCCAGTGTTCCAAGACTTGATCAGTGAACATTTGGAAGTGGAACAACTCCTACAAGACTTTCCAATTTTCCCACTAAGTTACCAAGTCTTGGTAATTTTAAAAGTGTTCAAACAAGTCCTTATTAAAAAAAAATCCAGTTCTTAAATTTCCCTGTTGTTGTATATGACTACAAAAACCTGATTCTTTTTAAGAACTAGAGGCTTCTACTGGAAACTTCTGAAATGCCAATATCAATTTACTCATCCTCACTATTTCCTTTTTATCACTGATCCCCATATTAACAGCATTTTTGCATTCCCAAGCCATTCTTGGCTGCTCATGTGATGAATCACCTTTCTTTTTATCTTCTTTTTCTAAAAAACCTTTCCTTACCAGCAGTGCTACTATTCCCAAATACAGTATCTTCCTCTTACTCTTTCCTTTTTTAGCTAACATTTTTGCTGTGTTTTTTAACTAGGATGTCAACTTTTGAGCATTCTGGTGTCTGAAAACCTCAAGCAATTCTCAATACATTGATATCATGACAGGTTTGAACTATTTATTCGCTCTTTATCTCCAATCTCCAACTGATTTTAAAACCACAAAAGAAGTGTTCAATACTTTTATGTATGCTATACAATCATGCACACCAAAAGAAACTTGAGATGATTGGGGTTTTGGAAATTAGTCTGATATTTGCAGCATACACACATACCCATTTTCCCATGAAAATTACACTGGTCATGGTCAATGGCACTTAGCCATCTATGACTATCAGTTAATCTTCAAAAACTAATCATGAAGTTTTATTAGCATTTTTCAGAAAGCCAACACTAAAAAGAACTTTTAAATAAATCAAACTGTCCTATTAGTGGAAAAATAAGACCAGTATCTTCTGTCCAAAAAAGTGAAGCTTCCCTAAAATACAACCTTATTGCCTAGGTATTATTCTTAAAGTTGTTAGTGCCATTCCTTACCTCCCTGAAACACAAATTGTCCTGATTTTATTTGATTGTACTTAAGATCCACCTATATCAAATATCTGTTCTCTACTAATGCAAGCAACCAAGGTCAAATGCATGTGACTTTTGATCAAAACTAGGTTCTGAATAAGAAAAACGTAACACTTCCATAGCTCCTTAGGGCCCAACACTGAACACCAGTAAAAGACAGGTCAAATGGCCACTCACAGCATCACAGCCTGAGGGTCAGAAGGGACATCTGGAGGTGACCTCCTCCACCCTCCCACTCAATGCAAAGCTATTGCCGAGGTTACATCAGGCCAGGCATGCCTTTATCTCAGTCTTGAAAACCTCCAGATGTGGCAAATCCTCTAGCTCTCCAGCAATCCCGTTCGTCCTACAGGACAATTTTACTGTGGGAGCCTTCCCAGCTAAGGGGAGGGCCAGCAGCCCAGCTCACCACAGACTAACAACAGCTCTCCTCTCAGGATCTTTCCTGCTGCTGCCCAACACCAGCACATCACAGGAGACCTGCCATTAACCCTCAGCTGCCTCTTCCAAGCAGAATAAACCCTCTCAGGGTAGCCAGGTCCCAGGAAAGCAGTTTTCACTATTATGTGCACAGCACCAGATAATACCACCCAAACACTTCCCATACACAGGTATCTGCACTAGGCAGAAAACTTTCTATCTTGCCAGAACAGCTACAGGCTTCCTAGATGTGGCTGATGCCCTAAGCCTGTTCATGTTTAAGAGACATTTGCACAGTGCCATCCTTTCTTCCCTTCTCTTCCTTCACTTGGAGAAACCAAAACATCCCATTCTACAATGAAAAATCTCTCCTCAAACTTAAGATATACTGGCCTTTTTCAAGGGCTAAGGTACCTAAATAAAAACTTACATTCTGAAAGATTTCTGCAAATTTCAAGGAAGGGGTATCTTCCATTCCCATCAATAATAAGTCCATTCCCAGGTAATTTTTTGCCTCTGGGGGATGTATAGGTTCTGACACAACATTAATTTTTAAAGGAATTCATAAAAAGGTCTATTGCTCAAAGAGCAGCAATTACTGATTTACCTCACAGTGGGTGCCATCAGCAAAGGGATTCTACATTACACAACAACTAAGCATGAAGACTGATACTGTAATTGCAAGTTTTGCAGAGGTGAACAAATTCATCCCTTAATCTTCAGAAAGAGGTATCAAACTGCGCGAACCTGACACATATTACTAAAACCAAGCACACACACATACACTCTATAATCAAATAATAAAAGCAATTATATGCTCAGAATGAGAAAAAATACACTCTTTGACACAGCTTCTCTGCAAGCCACTTATATTGCTGTATCATCTCATTGTACTTCAGAGTAAATTCATGTTTTCATCCTTAATGAAAAGCACAAGTCATAATAACCCTTTGTCTTTAACCGGGCTGCTCTAATTAAGTCTAGCATTGATCAACTGTTTCTTGCAAAAACAACCCACCTAACAGCCTCTGAGTAGTAAATAAATTCTTTACCGATACAGCTGTTTTTCTTGTGGGAAGGAGATACTTGTCTAGAGCAGACTTTTACATAGAGAACTGCTGTGTATTTAATAGGTATATCTAAATTCAAAGTAAAAGAAAATATAATCTATTTAGTTACCTAAACAAGCCTCTCCACTGGACATCACTACTGAATGCTGAAAAATATATATTTATTTAATACCTCAAAACTGCCTGACAATTAGCACAACTGCTCCAGCAACCTGCCATGCAATCATGACAAGTGCAAACCAGACCTTTCATTAGTAAGTTCAAATTACAACACTTTGCCAGTTTTTTTGACCTTTTTGGTCTATCAGTGGTCACTGGCCTTTTTGGTAGGACTGGCTTGCAGTCTTTGAGCACAGCAAGCAGAGGCTGCCACATGTACACTACATGGCATTTTAATACACAGAACAGTTCATCATGCAAGCTCTTTCTGACATGACACCAAATGTGCTTGTCCAATAAAAAAATTAAAGGAAGTATTCCTTTTTTGGTTAGGAAAAATCCTTCAGCAAAATAAACGATTTCCTGGCAATCCCTCATTCAATTACAATACAACTATTATTACTGGACTAATTCTACAAATAATTATCATCCATACATGCAACCTTCTCTTAATAAGATCTACTAACTGTTCATATATACAGGTATTGTTAGACATGTTGCACCATGAACTCAATAGACATGAAGAAAACCTGTAAACTGCTCAATGACCATAGCTAGGAAAATTATTCCTGATGATGCCTGTTTCAGATACATTTTACTATGTAAAATTTCTGATCTACTTCAACTAGAAAAAACCTTTTTTAAATTAACATGGGAATTGCTTTATTCCTCCAGAAAGCCAAATTATTGAAGGGGCCATATATTCCCTTTGATAAAACAAATTTAAAAATTGAACATTCATAAGGCTGCAGAAGTTTCCATTGCACAGCACAGATCATATTCAAAACATAGCAACAGTTTTTTGTTGTAAGTTGGCATTTTTAGCTATAATTTAAAATTGTCTTAAAATATTCTTCATTCTTTCTAGCTTGAATCTCATTACAAGTAAACAGTGAAATGGAAGAACACCCTGTTTTAGGAATCTTCAATGTAGTAAATATTTTT
The DNA here is from genome assembly GCA_013400975.1 of Atrichornis clamosus. NCBI lineage: Eukaryota > Metazoa > Chordata > Aves > Passeriformes > Menuridae > Atrichornis > Atrichornis clamosus. The sequence goes on from WBMZ01008780.1 coordinate 111,969, forward strand.
TAAAACAGCTTCAGATGCATGTCTAATCAGTTTTCAAATATCTGTTTACCACTTCATAAAATCTAGATTACAAACATGAAATCCAACTACATCTGAATATTTAGAAAGCAAATAGATTAAATATCCATATTTTTTAAAAATATTTAAATCTGGTCTTCAAAGTATCTAAGTTCAAACTGACAAACACTCTGCATATCTAAACTTCATACAGTGGTTTAAATTTACAAGTGGAATCCTTTCTTCCCTCCTCTTCCTTCACTTGGGGAAACTCAGCCTCCATTTCTCTCACTATAACTGAAATGTTCCTATTTATTGGACTTCTACCTTTTGTTTTAGTCTTTTCTTAAGGCTGTCTAAGAGGCCATCCAGGTCAGTTCTAGTACTTTCCTCTCATGTCTATCAGCCACAGAAGCACACACTTAAAACTTCCATCTTCTATCACGAGTTAGTCTTCTCTATTAATTTCATGTTCATTGATCAAAATTTCAATAGTCCAAATTCTCTTATGTGTAACACCCTTATAAACACTCTTAAAGTGTAACAGTAAATGACCACAGTCCACCCATTCGTCTTCTCCAATAGTTCAATTTTAAAAGTAGCAATAAAAAGAAGAAAATAATTACTATACTTTGTCATTTTATTAAAAAGAGAAAAACCAGGACATCTATATTAGTTTAAAGGAATTAACAGGCAATTTTCAGCACCATCAAAGCTTTTTTTATAGTAAAGCTTTTGTAGAATATGAAAGACAAGTTGTCTTCACACTGTTACAACACTGTATTTGAAAAAACTAGGAAAGCAAAAACAAGACAGCAAAGCTTGACAAATTGCTTAATCCCTTCTTGGCAATATATTCCCATGTTGGTATTTCACCATCCTTTACTAACACAATAAAACAGATGAAATAAAATTGTCAAGATATATTTTAAGCATGAAAGATTATTTTAAAATAGAAATAAACTATTTTTATATAAAATAATTTGTGATTATAAATGTAATAAATATTATGTATCATTAATGTATTAATAATACAGATATTTAAGTCAGAATTCAATACAGTCCTTGACAAAAATGTCATCTAAGCCTTATTCTGTTAATTAAATATTAATTGCAATGCCATGGCAACAGAAACATTGTCTGTTCTTTTACTGAGACAGATCTGCTAGAAGAAACATTTGTGTTTCAGAGATAACATCCAGTATTTCCTCTAAGGCTAAATGAGTCATCCTTCTCACATTTTTGCCATAAAGTTTTTTAAAATAACATTTCCATGTTTGAGAATTAATATGATATGAAAAAAATAGTCTAGGTAAGTACTGTAGGAGAACTTCTTGCTAAAACACTCCTGCCACAGGGAAAAAATTAAAAACATTGTTTTGAACCAGCAGCTAAATTCCATTTAGAATAATCTGTGGGAAGATTTCGCCTTCTGGAAACTAGTCAGTGCTGGCCTTTGGCAACAGCACCTGCTTCTCAGGGGGCTGAGAAGAGAAGTGATATGTTTTTGAAAGTCATCTTTGATTTTAACATCTTTGATTCTTTCACCACCATTTTACAGCAGCCATGATTAAGAAACACTTGCTATCAACTTAACTAAATAAATACACATTTCAAATACCTGCATTATCAAAATTCTTTGAGTTTTCCTACAGCTCAATAACTAGCAAATAGAACAGAAGCAAGAGAACATCTTTTACTAGCATTCTAAATGAGGCAAAAGTGACTGACAAAAACTAAGTCTACCTTGCCGATGACAAAATATTTTGGGACACTGTCTAGTAACAAGACTTAAAAGGATACAGCAAAATGAAAAGACTGAAAAAACTGTGTAGGCTTGCCTCTTAATTTTCTAAAACTGAGTATTTTTATTAAGTAGCTCTTACCATCTTCGTTCAGGAACAATTTGTTGAATCTTAATCCACTAGGCTCTTTACCAACATATCTGTGCACGTACTCTGTGCCAAGATCATTGACAGCAATCGCGTATTTCAAAGGCTTTACGCAGGACTGAAGACAAAATGGAACTTTGGTATCACCAACAGAATGCCTGGGAAACACACAGATACAGAGGTTTGAAATTTCTGTTTGTCAGCTGTGGCAGTAGAGTGGTGCTTCATCTGTTCCTCAACATACAAAGACTATTAAAACAAAAACACTTCAAAAAGCAAAAGCATATTGTTACTAAGTCTCATTGTAAAGAACGTAACAACGAGATTTAGAGGTGTTAACAACTGACTCCATAGGCCAAGCATAACAAAGCCAGTTGCTGGTGATTACTGCAGAAGTAACAAAATAAAAGCAAGTTCAGAAATGAGTTTGCACCAGGGCAAAAATCACGTCAGATCTCTGGTCTTACCCTACTCCATTGCAAACCACATACTCAACAGGGTTCAGCTGACCAAACAGAGCCACTATACATATTTATATCTATATTAACAAAGATGAGCTACAATGGGGGTTTGGACTGAGGACAATAATTACATAGCTGTATTTACATTCCCTTTGATAATGGCAAAGGTATTTTATAACAATTATTACATTCTATCTTTTGGAAAGTTTACTTTCAGCATCTCTGTCAGACTGCACCAAAGAATGACTCATGCAAGCAGCATATGCCACATCTAGAGCAAAAGGCTTGAAGCAATCACTTGTCTGACGGCAAAATCACAAGGGTATTTGCTTCTTTTCTTTGCAGAAAACACAAGGCTTCAGCGAAAATCACAAAACCATTTTGGCATCATAAAAGCTCACACTACACAACATTAAACATTACAAATAATAACATTACAAAAACTTTCATTAGTACATGATCTAGCATCCAAAGCAAAATGCCAATTTAAAGCACTCAAAAGAATGAACATTCTTATTTTTATATGAATAGATTATAATTCAGACACTTAAAAAACAGGGAGATTAAAAAAATACTTCAGGTCACTTGTACAGTTCCGCCCCTGAGATTAGAGAGCATATGTCTAATCAGAAATAAACATACACATCCCAACAGATCATGGCAAAATGAACTCCAAGCCATAGCCACCATAAGGAAGTCTGATGCTGTCAGGAATGCCCCATTCACAAACCCAACACCTAGAAATTGCATTTCTCAGAAGCTGCAGTAGGGCCCCACCAAACTGGTGCAGGTCAGCAGAGCTGATGAACACCTTGCATTGTCTACTCACAAAGGCAGACACAGAGCTCACATTACTTCTCAGCTAGATGGTGTGAGGTATCCCTTTACATCCAGGCTCCTAGCTGTCTCTGCTACTCTGAGTTGCTAAGAGAGTGAAAAATAAAATCACTCCAACTATATCTAAGACCTACATACACCCTTACAGGAGACAGCATAATAAACCTGAAAAGCAAAATCCTATTTAGTTCTGTCCAGTTTCCACATCTTCATTTTCTTTTTAAAGAACATGAGTCTGCATTTTTTCCAGTGACACACACAGATTATATAATAATGCTACAGTAAAAACATTAAAATGCAGAGAAGGAACTGTTAAGCACATAGTGACCTATTAGACAAAGCTCTTCAACTTCCAAAGATTAATGCTACAGAAGCATTGTCTGTATCCTGTCCTTTAACTAATCCAAGAACAAAATCTAGGAGTTACAATATACCTCTGTCCATCGACGGTGCAGAGTGACACACCCCACAAATCGGGGCTGAACTTGGCCAGTTGTGGAATATAGTCAGCAACCTGTCGCAATGTGAAATAAAGAGAGAAACATTACAACATCCAAAATACTTAAGTATATGTTAATTGAAATAAACGTCAATAGAAAGGATATGCAAGGTACAACTGAGTTATTCCACTAATCACTTGGTATACCAAAAATATCATTACAAATTATTATATTCACTAGATTATTATCAAATAGAACACTTTTACAAAGTAAAAATTTCAATTTATTCAGAGACATCTCTGTGTTCTGTATTACAGCATGTTGAGCATTTTCAAATCATATAAAATTTTTAGCTTGTAACAGAGTCTGGGATTTTTCAATTCATTTACTGAAAATAAGCACCAGAATAAATTTTATTTACTAACAAAGATACAGCATTGACAATTACTTCTGTCACACAATCCAGACAGCTGCGTAGAGTTGCATAATTTTTGTATAGGTTAAATGTAGTCTGACAAACTATAGAGCAGTTTTGTATTTTATGTAGAATAAAGAGCAATGCTATTGTCATATTCCAATATCAAAACTACAAGACTGTTAGAGGCTGTAAGCTGTATTTCTAACAAAGGTTACAAGTTGCAGGCATAACTGAACTTCCAAAATTCTTTTATCAAGTTATCAGTTTAATTTTGCTAAAAATATTAACAAAAATCTGTGTACTTAAGAAATAATGTATTTGGCTAATATTGAAAAATCTATAGAAGTTTGATCTTGAATTAACGAATAGGTTACCTTTCCTCCAGACTGTTTTTTAGCACTTTCATATAGCTCATCAATATGGGAAGTAAATGACATAAAATCTGGAATGACAAACTTCCTCCTGAAAGCTTGAGTAAGCAACACAATATTACTTTGTACACACCTGCAAAAAGTTAAAGAAGTTTATTAGTATTTTTATAATATACTGTCAAAGAGCCTACTTAAGCAGCAATTACATGTTATTTATTAAGGACTGTCAGTTCCTTGAAGCTACATGCCTACAAGAGCAAGTCTTTATTAGATTTTTTGAACGTGCCACTCTAAGTTATATTTTAAAAAATTATTTACTATAGTTTTATTGTATTAATTTTTATTTCTTTCTACTTAGGGCTCTCTTTTGAAGTTTCAGCTGTGAGGCTGTACTGCAAGGTACTATCAATCTGCCTTCACGTAGTATCTCAGCTTGCAAAAAGGATCTAAGCCACCCATTTCTAAGGATCAAGCCATGTGAAGTTTATCTAACCCAGTCCTTGTCCAAAGAAGTGCTCATTTCAGTTAGATCTGACTTGGGAGGTTCAGGGTTGGTTTCTCTCACTGCATTGTTTCACCACGAACTAAGTGAGAACGCTGCCAACAGAGCAAACTGGAAGGTGATTCCACTTTAATAAGAACAAAACCCCGTGGAAAGACTTGATACCATCTCCTAAACCAAGCAAAAGTTACCAGTGAGCAGTACAGCAAGTCTCTTGTTTGCAACCACCAGCACTTCAGGAATCTCTGTAGCCTTTTAGCCCAGAACGCAGTTACACTATCGGCCACACCCTCTGAACATCAGCCCATCTGGTACAGTTAAAGAACCCATGAGGTAAAAAGGAAAAGACTTATCTAGGACAAACAGAAGGAAGGATGAAAACACAGGCAGAGACATGCTGAAAGTGGTGTGTCTGTGGGTGAGGGGGTGACAGCAGCAGGGATGGGAATTGGGAGCCATTATCACGTCAGGTGAAATATGACCTGATAAAGGGTATTAACAGCCCTATCCCAGTGCAAAGAAGAAAACGGGAGGTTTAACACCAAACAGTTAACACCCTCATACCATGCCTTCTGGCAGGGTTGACAAAAGCAGAAACATACTATTAATGTAGGCAAATGAAAAATTAAGAACATCTAGGCACATGCTACTAAGGAGAACACATCCTTCCAATGATGACTGATTCAGAAAAGTAGAAAATAATTTTTAGGGAAATATTTTCACTTGGAATAGATATTCCAATGATCCTACTATAAAAAGTCATCATCAGTTCAAAATGAATAAACATGAAGACCAGTGAAGTCACAGAATTATCCTCCCTTTGAATCTCCCCTCTTTTTTTAAACCTTTTAACTCCTTTGTACTTAGATGACTTTATCCAAAATTCAACTGACACCCATTTCAAATGCTGACAGGCACTACTCTCTGGAAGTGAAAGAAGAAATAGTAGAGAAGTTTCTGATGTACAGACACCTTACAAACTGCTGTCTGTAATATGCTGCTTTGTTAGTCTATGTTAAATTTGCAATTGAGTTGGTTTTGTTGCAATCTGTCATGTTTTTCTTCTGTATCTTGCAAAAAATCCTGTTTGCTTTTGCTCCCAGCAGCCTCCAAACACAGTCACCTACTCCAGGTGCAAAAGCCCTTTTCAACAGTAATTAATAACACAGATGGCAGCTATGTGTGCAGAAGGAGTAACAACATAACATGCACTAGATTTAAACTTCATATTAATTTCTACATTGCCTGTACCACCTGGACAGCATTAACTCTTGTAAGAAAAGAAAAAACTTACTAGGAAAAGATCACAGGGAGGAATTTAAGTATAAAATATATTGATAAATAAAAATCTTTCTATGGTCAAATCTTGTTAACAACTTGGCCCTTATCTCCCACATAGTTTAGTGGTGTTCAGGAGAGGTACACTAGAAACTTCGTGCCTCGTATTCTTCTATTTCACCAAACTTTACCATCTCACCCTAAAAAAAACCAGTTAGAAACTGTCTTCCCAAATTCCAATCCTAGCATTTCTTCCCCCACTTTATAACATGTCTTTTCAAACTGTAATTTTCTTCCTGATACATTTTGGTTAGGAACACTAGGTTGCAAGTCTTATGATCTATATTAACTGTCAATGACTTGTATAACCTGAAAGCAACAGTTTGGGGGTTTCTGGAAACTGCATCTTTGGTCTCCAGCATGAAGTTAGGACTTTGTTTCCTTTATCATACAACTTGTTAGGTTTATCCATTATTTTTCAAGTTATGACTCAGATTGTTGATTATTGCTTCCCTACACAAAGTAGACCTGGCTAAAAACACAGTCTTTATTACCCATTCTAAGGAGCTGTTCGGCTATATAGATACACCTTTTTTCCTGTTTAAAAAGGTACAGTTTAAGCCTTACAGAAAGGCATGTGAAACTCCATGACCAGGTCTGTAGCAGTGCTCAACATATTTAAATATTTTAGAAACAAAGGTGACATCACGCTGACAAATCAGGTATTAATTTTTTAACACAGTGGAAATCCTCTACATCTTCTGTCAAAAGACTACTCAGATCTAATTGCTCAGATGGAAACGTTTACTAATACCTGGGTTAAGCTCGTCTAAAATTAAAGTTTTCGTGAGGATTTGCCACCTTTATTGAGAGAGCAGCACAGCCACTCAGCAGCAAATAGCAAACCGTGTTTGAGATCTGGCAACAGATTGTCAGGTTTATGCTCAGTACTTAACACACCCAGACTGCTGCTTCTTCCCCACACATCAGGGGAGATGTGGTCAGCAAGAGCACAGTTCTGGGTCAGTAAAGCGGGACAGACAGCCCTTTGTGACAAAGGCTAATCCTACAGAGCCAAGCAAGTTATTCTGAAAAAGAACAGGGTTTAAACTTCCGGGTAGTAACTGTTACTCAGCAGCCATCATTTTATTCAAGTGTACACTATAACCGAATTAATTCAGATTGCCTTGTGCCTCTCCTTCTCCTCCTCCCCACTCTACCCCATTGACCTAAATGCTGTTGGTTAAAAAGTAGGGCTTTCTGCAAGTCGTGTATTTTTCTGTTAGGAACACTCCACGAGTTAAAGCAAAAGCTAAGAGGTGTAGAAGGACTTCTTACAAATATTATTAGAAATTTTTCTACCAACTAGCTACAATGTCACAGAAACAGATCTAAAAAAACAAGGTATGTCAAAATGTGATGTCATTGTCACATGTATATCACTTTATAAGGAACATTAGTGTGTACAATCTTCCAGATTTGTTATATTGCTTAAGTTTCATCTAACAATTGTTAGATACTACTATATTAAGTAGTACCAAAAAGAAAAAAAAAGGAAAGAAAAAAATTCCCATGGCGAGCTAACCAGCATGCTGCACTGCTTTCAGCAGCAGGCTTGTCTCAGCAAGGCATCACCCGCAACAAAGACCACATGTTATGTCACACAAATGCAACATGAACAGCTAATTCATGAAATTTATCTAGCACTCTCTCAGAAATGTGGACCCCAGAAGTCTTCAATTTAGGAAATTCTGGAGGTGAAAGATAAAAACTCCAAGTTGTTCTGCCTGTAATACAGAGACTTTTTTCCGAATTTTTACTGATACGGAGAGTGCTGTAAAGCCAAAAAACTTAAAAGTAATGCAATTTTAGTCAAATTGAAGCCTAATGTTTAGAACCACTAGATAGGCATACAGAAACAGACATACAGATGCATGAGCCAGCATTTTATAGGTAATTTCTACTGGACTTGATTGATTTAGTCAAGCTTATGCTACCACCACTCCGTATCACTTCACCCTGATACTTCATTTGATCTAGCAGCTTTGAATCCAAATTCAAGAGTAGAATTACACCACTGACTTTTATGGTTAAAGAACCTAAGCTTCAGAGTTCTGAGGTAAGTACAGCTGAGTAGATAGATTGTTATATCCCACACCTTAAACACTTGCAGAAGAAAATACAGGGACCCTGCGCAAGTCTCTCACAGAAAATGCAGTGTCTATGAGGAACAGGTAACTGAAGTTTTAACAGGGGGTTTTAATTCATAAAAAAGGGTGCAAAGGAACCTCCCACTACTGCAAGTGAAAACCTGCTACATGAGATAAGATTCACCTCACCACGTCTGTGTAATCTTCATTTTCAAAACTCATCCTACACAAGAGGCAACTATGTAAGTTTTCCACAAGTTGTTATAGTATCAAGTACCCTCCTAACAGAGGATCAAATTCCAGAAATGTGACATAGAATGAACATAAACTAATCCTCCTAATTAGCAATCATTTGTCCTTTTTCAAATGTAGAGCCCTTGATTAAACATAATTCACAGTTTACTATGACAAACAGGTCTTCTAGTATAAATGTAACACGTAACAGCAAATGCCATTTCCTGTCCAACCCATCCATACACCCAGGAAGGTTTCTGAATCTAACGATTTTGGTGTTTTTACTGTGCTGACAAAAAAACAGTGAAGACCTAGTCTTAATACAGGAGTAAAGTTAGTCCATGTTGTACCTTTTCAAAGTATGTCACATCTGATTAAAAAGTTGACTGGTTTGTTATTTTGTCACACATACAGACAAATATTTTTTCTCAATTTACTTCCAAAAATGTTTATATATATTTTATATATATACACACATATACTTTATAGTTACAGAAACGGCATAAATACATAGTATAGCATAAGCATACATTGTAAATATTTTATATACCTATAGGTATAAAAATATACATATTATATATATATATATACACATATACAAAATTGTATATGTAAATAAGTTTTCAGTATTAGTATTTACCCTATAAATGGAATAAAAATGCAGATAGAAACGTAGTCTAAAAATTTCAAAATTTAAGAGCCTCTAAACATCAATCTTTTGGCACACAAAAGCTCTGAGTAGCAAAGGAGTGTGCTTGAAATGAGCAGAAGATGACCTGAACAGTGCTAATACTGTTCAGCTGACTACAGACTTGGCTTTAAAAAAATAAATAAAAGCATCACTAAAATATGGCACACAAATCTTTTCCACAACAGACCAAAGGAGTGTGTGCAGTCCTAACCCCTCCCATCTTCACACATCTTGAGATTTAATTTCACTCTGTTTTTCACTTTTAGAATTAATTACATACATACTCTGAACATCTTGCCACACAGGAGCACCATCCTGAACTTCAGATTAAAAACTCAGAAGGCAGCGAGAGAGCAGCTTTATGTAATCATACTAAACACTTCACCCTGCATCAATTAATTTATTTGGCATTTGACCAAGAGTTGCAGCATGGGGTCAGACACACACGCAAACAACACTGACACATTAAACTCCTGTGGAGACCACACAGCCTGTCTGTTGCATGAAACCTGAGAATAAACTTGTATGAAAACAGCATCAGGAGTGTATGTTTGACTCTCCTTCTAATCACACGTCGATATATACCTTACATCTCTCCTTAAGACAGCACTCAGCAACACACGGACAACATTCATTCAGAATTATAGTTACATAATTGACAGAAAGTTTACTTTTTAAAAAGGTCTTTGTCCAGCATAACACCATCTGAAGTTGTCTGAAGAGTCAGTCTTAACATATCCATGCACTCTTTCAATCGAGGATCAGATGTACGTAATCCTGTAGATTTGAGTGCCTATTACAATAAAACAATAATTACTAAGTGAAAAGATATGCTATTACAATCAAGTTATCTACTGTTCAGCATTTATCACTGTAAGAGACATCTGCCACTCCATTATCAACAGAGACATTTTGACACTTTATTGATCCTTTAGCCATCTCCTTTGGCCGTTTTGGCTGCATTTTATGTCAAAGCATTAATGTAATTTGAAATCCAGTGGTCCAACTACACTTTACAAAAGTACAAATACTACCGAGCCCTGCCACAGGCACAGATGCTTTCAAACATACCCTTCTGCACATCAGAGAAGTGAATAATAATATTAATACACTCATTCTCTTACTTAACTACAGAAACAATATTAGGGGGGAAAACATAGTTATACTCCTTCCTGCAGCTAAACATGTGTAACAGAAATTCCTTTCTTTGCATTCTTACATCTGGAATGTTAAAATAATCTTGCAGTAGTTAGCTTTCATACAGCACTCTAGAACAGTAAACTTACAGTTATGAATTTATGAACTGGTATTTTTTCTTGTCCTTCTGCAATAGTATAGAAAAGTAGATCTTCTAAGCTAGGAAGGAGACCTTGTTTCATTTTACTGGAAAACAGGAAAAAAAAAGAATAATATTATTTTAGTGCCTATTGTTATTTATACACATTTATGCATTATTCTCAGGGAAACACATTTTCACTACCAATATAACTGTTGCCAGTAATTTCAAAGAACACTTTAATTAGTGAATACAAAGCTTAGTTCGACTTTAAACAGAAAAAAAAATGGCAATATTAAAAGTAGCATACAGAGATTTTACAATAGCAAACATTCTTAACTGCAACATATTTTTACTGTCATACATTTATTGCTAAGATTATACATAGATTTTTTGGGAGCAGATTAATCACATATCCCTCTTCTTGATGTTACAGAGGATAGATACGTTACTGGCAGAAGAGAAATTATTTATAGCATTCCAAGATGTACGTGCCTCATAATGAAGTTGTAGAGCATACTGACTCAATTGTTCTACAAGCGAGAGAAGACAATAAATGTGTAATATTTTCTCCAAAACAGTTTTTAGGACTCCACGGAGTAGTCCTAAAGTCCTCATCCTTCGAGAAGCTTATGTAAGCCAGATCAGTTACCGTGAAACAAGCAGAGCCATCTGCAGCACAACAGAGCACCTGAGCCAGGAGGAGTGACTCTCATCACACCTACTTAGCAAAGTAAACGCAGTGGTGATGCACCTTTAATGGTCACTGTGCTTATCAGGGTAAACACGCCGGCTCTCCAAGGGTCCCAGGTGTTAGCTATTTAACTGAGATATGCTTCCCCTATCCCTGCAGGTTTCTGTAACTTGCATCTCCATTTTATGTGAAAACTGAAGGTAGCCTACCACACTAAGCACTGAGATAGAAAGCTGTAGTACTGACAGCTTTCCCTCAAAGCCTTTGGAAGTTTATAAGTTTAACTTATAAAAAGTTTTGCCTTTCCTTGATATTCCAAAGCACCCTGCAGCAGGCAGGTACTTTGCTTCCCTGTAAGTAACACTTCTACACTGCTAGAGGCACTGAGCAAAGGGATTCCCATCCTTTGGTTCCCTGAAGTGCTCAGGTTTGTTTCTAGACAAGAAAGCCAATGTTTCGATGTTTGACAAGCTAAAATAAATAAAACCAAAAGAAAATAGTTCTCTAACAAATGCAGATATTAACCAAAATGCAGAGTATTTAGTTACATTATTTTAACCATCAATTTCAAAGGTCTATCATAAAATCTATTAATACTGGCAATACCTTGTTACTATGCAGTAATAGACAAAAGCTTTTCCCTGAAACTAGAATGTTCAGTGGCAATTTATGTATTTTTATGTATTTACTTATGTGTAAGTAGGTAAAAAAGCAGGTCCAAATTCACCACACTGAAGTTTTCATGATATTAGTAATTCTTTGAATAACAAAACTCAGGGTTATGACTGCAAAAATAAAATGCTACAACTAAGCACAGACCCTAGATAGGCCAACACAGTCTTACAAACTGACGTTTAATCCTCTCCCAATACTTAAACAAGTCAGGTCTATGATTATTTTTAATAAAAATCTGATTATATCCAAATACCCTTTTAAATTTAGGACAACCTCTAGATTGCCCTTGCCTCCCTCCTTTCCTCATAACTAGCTGTGAAAACCAGTAGTAAAAAATATCACCTCTCATTTTCCAATTTAAAACACTGTATTTACATACTAAGAACAGAAGACATCTTTGTAAGCCAACAGAACTTTCCTTGTCTTACAGTCTGAATTTTTTTTTTTTAAATTATGCTGGCTGACTAATGCACAGACAGGCTGGCAATTCAACCAAGACAAACGCTTGCAACTACCTCAAGCAAATTACTGAACGCCCCTTTTCCTAAAGAAAACTCAAGTCTTCCAGGCAGCCTGTTTTGCTTTCAATCCTCTGAGATCAGTATGTCCAGTCAAGCCAACAGAACCAGAACTACCAACACAGCAACCAAAGCTTCACCCTGTGTCTGCATCCTAATTCTGTGGGTACCTAATTTTAAAAGTTTTGCTAAGGTACATCATCTACACCCCTACATCTTCACCGTTTACACAAAGCATTTAACTGTGCTCCCCAAAGCGTCCAAATGTCATGTTTTAAGGAATGTCTCTGCTACACACCTCATTACCGGATTGCTGAAGGTCTGGCAGAGGAAACTTTCCTATTTCACTTTGGCAAAACAAGCCGGCAAACACACTGAGAAATTTTAACTGATAACGTATTTAGTTACACATTTCTGAGCAATTACTCAGAATTTTACAGCTGTTCAAAGTATGGAACTTCTATCTGGAAAGATGTAGAAAAATACTTCAGACATTTAACCAAGGCTTTAGCTGTCTCTTTGTAAGATTTTAATCTATAAAAGAGATGTGCATCTTTCACAGCAGAAAATCTCTCGACGTGGTTTTCATATCTTTCACATCTGCCGTTGTTCAATATTGGGTCACTCAGCCTAATAAAACAATGGATCTGCACTGACTATCAAAGCAAAGGGGATGACATTCAATATATTTACAGAAAACTTCTCCTTGTCAAATAGTCCATCTTTTGATAAAGTTTATCAGCTAAATAGAGGTGAAAAGGCTTGCTCTGCAGTTTATCAGAGCAGTGATGTCAGTAAGCATGTTTGCTTAACCTGAAAGATGTGTTTTGGCACCGTGAACACACTTAGCAAGATAATTCTGTTCAGCACATGTAAAAAGCTGTTTTTCAGGTCAGGGAACTTGCAATTTTCACAGCCAAATTAAGTGGAAATTCCAGTTTACTTGATTTCATGAATAATGGCTTTTGATACTTCTTTATCATCCTTTAAAAAAATAAATAAGTAAGCACTAGACTATTACACAACTAGACTTCTTTGATAGTGTTCTAATCTGTGGACTACAATACTGGTGGTCTGCTCTTTAAATACAAAGAAAAACACACATAAGAATTCCAAGCACGAGGACTTTGTAGTCCATATCATTCCTTCTTTCAGCTCTTCCTTTTGCATCAGTACAATGCCTACACCAGATTCTGGGGAGGATTTCATTTTAACAAATGCTGAATTGTAATTTCTAGCATAGAAATAAGATTAAATTTCAAATAACACAGAAGATTCCTACTTTGTACTTCAAGATATCACTGTCCAAATGCAGAACAGGATTTACAGAACAAATGATATAAAGATATGATATTGCTAAAAATAGTTTCAGGCATTAATAACAAATACAACACCAGCCATAAAAATGAGGTCAGAATTACTGTCACAAACAATGGTCCCTCAGGGGTCTGTACTGGGACCAGCACTGTTTAATGTCTTCAATGACAATGATAGTGGGATCGAATGAAGCCTCAGTGAGTTTGCCAAGGACACCCAGCTGAGTGGTGCAGATGACAAGCCTGAGGGATGAGACGCTATCCAGAGGGACCTGGACAAACTCAAGAAGCTTGTCCAGGTGAGAACCTCATGAAGTTCGGCAAAGTCAAGTGCAGGGTCCTACACCTGGGTCATGGTAACTCCCAGAATCAAGGCAGGCTGGGGGATGACGAGATCGAGAGCAGCCCTGCCGGGAAGGACTTGGAGGTGCCAGCGGAGGAGAGGCCGGACATGAGCTGGGAGCGTGCACTGGGAGTCCAGAATGCCAGACGTCTCCTGGGCTGCATCCAAAGCTGTGTGGGCAGCAGGGCAAGGGAGGGGATTCTCCCCTCTCCTCCAGTCTGGTGGGACCCCACCTAGAGCACTACATTCAGCTCTGGGGCACAGGAATGACACTGACCCATTGGAGCAGGTCCGCAGGAAGCCACCAAGATGATCAGAGGGATAAACACCTCCCCTATGAGGTAAAGCTGAGGGAAATGGGGGTTGTTAAGCCTGGAGAAGAGAAGGCTCTGGGGAGACCTCAGTGCAGCCTTTCAGTACCTAAAAGGGGTCTGTAAGAAAGATGGAGACAGACTTTTTAGCAAAGTCTCTTGCAATAGGTTCAGGCATAATGGTTTTACACTAAAAGAAGGCAGCTTTAGAATAGGGAAGAAATTTTATGATGAGGCTGGTGAAATGCTGAAACAGGCTGTCCAGAGAACTGGTAGATGCCCCATCCCTGGAAACATTCAAGGTCTGGCTGGACAGAGCTCTGAGCAGCCTGATCTAGTTGAAGATGTTCCTGCTCACTGTAGAGGGAGTTGGAGTAGGTGACCTTTAATGGTCCTTTCCAATCCAAACTATTCTGTGAGTCTAGGAAAGCTGCACGCTGCAGTCAGTAGCCACTCTATCTAAAATAGGCACCTTGAAGTTGTTACCATACTACAGATAAGTATCTCCAACCAAGAGATACAAACACTTGTCAAGTCACTAAGTAACTGCTTTCTGTCCATTTGTATAGTGAGACACTGGTCCCATAACAGTTATTTATCCGTAAACTTCAAGAGGAAACTACATATTTAAAAACTTAGACTGAAGATAGACATGTTTAGTAGCTATCAAAGTGCTTATAAAAAAACCCAGAACTGTTGCTTCAAAACCTTAGCCTCTACAGAAGTTATGAAAGGTGTAATAAAAGTGCACTTCTAACTGTTTCTTGTATTTCTGAGTATTGCATCCACATTCTAACAGGAGTACCAGTGAAATGAACCACTGTCTGGTTACTACAGTTACTCCTCCAGAATCTGGCCTGCATGCAAAAGCAAAATTTATTTTTAAAGGAATCTCCAGAATTTATCTCTGCCCTTTAAAAAGAGCACTACCACTCCCTTGTCATTTAAAAAAAATTAATGAAACATTTCCATTAACCATTTTGCTATATTCTATATACTAGTACCCACCACTATTGCAATTTAGCTGTAGTAAGTTAGATATTTAGCTTTTAAAAGTTAGTTTCACTCACATTTTGCTCTTCCCTCTCACCTTAATCAAGGCCTTCGTAAATTCAAAATAGCTTATGCTAAGATAAACTGATCCTTTTACTATCCAGCATAAGATGTAAGATGAACAGCGCACACTTATACTGAAAGTAAAAGCAAGCTACGTACAGTTATACTGAAAGTAAAAGCAAATGGTATCAAATTTTATACACACCTATAATTGAGGACTGTACAAGGTTATTATGTTTTAATAACTCAGGCATAAGCATCAGTATTATTGTGTTTTAATCCACAGTTTCCATTAATTAAATTTATCAGTCTACGACTACGCTCGGTTTAAGCTCAATTATTTTTCCCCTCCAAAATATATTACGTTTCAGTTGGATACACAGTGTGGAGGCTGGATAGCAGGGATAAGGAGGTAGTGGAAGATGTTACGGAAAAAACGCACAAGGGGATCTGGTTATGCAATGGGACACTAGTTATTTCATCAGCCACAGACCTCATAATTTATTCCCTCTACAAGGAAATAAACTGTTCTAAATTTCTGTATAGTCTTTGCACAGAACATTTTAGGTTTTCACTTGCAACTCCTACTCTCTCTACACAAGGGCTGTTAGGCAAGTAAGTAAGCAGGAAAACCTTACTGCTGTCTTTTGACATCGTGGGTTACTTCAGTATCCCAGAACCATGAACTTATAATCAAATAGAAAAAAAATAATCCCCCAATGCTAACTAACAAAAAAAAAAAAGTGCAAAAAGCACTGCTGTCCGTTGGGTCCACAAACCATTTGCCAGACACAACTCAAATGTTAGATACGCTGGATAACAAAGTGCTGGAATCAGGAGAATACCCAGACTGCACTGACTTAGCCCAGTCGTCAGTGCAGTTCAGATACCTGTCTTTTGAAGAACACACTTTTCTTCTGGACCCTGTATTCTGTCTTAATATAGCAATGATTTCCACATGTAATGTACCATATACAAATGCTTAAGGAAGACTTTCACAGTTCTGCATTAAGAAAAGTAAGAATGAAAGCATCCAGCAGCCTGACTTATGTGCCACCAGGAATTCCTGCACAACCTGAAACAAAGTTTCCAGGTTTTTCCTTGTTCATAACTATATGCTACATGTTTTATAGAATTTCTTCTTGTTCATTTTTCAGTAAGGCACAAAGAACAAGCATCTGACTTTCAAGTACATCCTTTTGTTAAAAGCCAAAAATTATTACAAGTGTTTAACTGGTTTGTGATTACACAGCTTTACCACATATTAGAAATGAAAGAATTTCCTTAATTGATGCTAGCTGTAGGAAGCTGATAACAGCTCGGTTTAAGAAAACATTACCCCTTCAATAAATCACCTTTACAACATCCTCAAAAACCCATCACAGTTGGCATGCTGGTTTTTTCCAAAGTTTTTTACGGTACGGTCTGTATTTCTGCTTGAAAACGGAAGTGCAATCTTTATAAACCACACCTATTTGAGCCACAGCTGAACTATTTTTTGTTCCAAAACATCATGTATAGAGCTAATTCAATGAGGAGACTTCATATTTGCTGAACAATAGTATGAATATAGAAATAATACCCATATGATTGTGTATTATATTGTATATGGTTACATAACCTGACATGCATGCATTTTTTAAGGCATCTGACAGCAGAAGTTACTAGTGATGCCTTTAAAGAAGGCTATACCCCACTGAAGCAGGCTGGGCAGCTAAGGCATTTAGGAGGAAAAAGCAGAGAAGAACAAGGCAACAGTCTCTTTCCCCACCTGCCATATTGAAGGCGTGCAAGTTCATGCTAAAAAAAACCCACAAACCACAACTCAGAAGCAGAACTATTAACAAGCTAAGGGCTGAAGCCTTCCTGACAGGCCTTGTGGAATCTTTTTCAGACTTCCTCTTAGCATTAGACTAAGAGAGACTTTGCTCAGTGTCAAAACAAGGTACTCCTGTCTTGGCCCTATTTCTTCTGTCATTTGTTCTTTTCATCTAGCTAATAAGCAGAGCAAAGCCTGGGAAAGCAGCTTGGGTTTACTTTTAATTATGCCACCCCATAATCAGCACATAGGATGCCTACAGGAATGCCACAGTGAACATTTCAAACACACAGAAAGGACAAGAGTCTTCATGGGGCTTGCAGTTAAGCTGTCAAATTTCTTGCAAAAGGTAATCAGAAATACTAAATGTACCCAGGTTCAAACAACCAATGCACAAACTGTCAGACAGGGGGTGGTAGGAAATGAACACGACTTTCAAGACTTGCATAATGCTGAGAAGTAACAGAGCAGAATGCTCTGCCAAATCCATTTACCTCATCATTATACTCTATTCCTGGTATCCGCTACCAGTCATAATCAGGGACAAAAACTGGAGGTGATACACCTGTCCCTGACCTTTTTTAAAGAATATTTCAGGTTCTGAGTGAAGGAATATTAACTTCATAAACATATACAGCCTTATCACTCTATTACCTCCACGTACCTTTGTCACTAAGGGACAAATAAGGACCTCTTGGCACGGGCACACATCCTGCAGCACCTGTGAACATCTGTACTCAACACTTACGGGTGGCAGTATCTGGCCCTGGCTGCACTAGATCACAGAATTGTTAGGGCTGGAAGGGACCTCTGGAGATCATCCAATCCAATCCCCCTGCCAAGGTAGGGTCACCTAGGGCAGGTTACCGAGGAACGCATCTAAGTGGATACAGACGTGGAGAAAACAGGGCTGCAAAACCTCCAAAGCAGCACGACGCACCATATACACTGCCTTTAATAATTAATGCGAGATGACACAGCTTTCACTTCTCTTGGAAAATACTTTTAGGCAGTGGAAGCGCTACAAAAGCCACCCTACCGCCACGCCGCCTGCTCCGGGCCTCCACACGGACGGCACCCCTGCACACACGCGGCAGGGACCCCCGGCCAGGGGGCAGCCCGAGGCGCTGCCTGGGCCCCACGCAGCGGTGAGCGGAGCCCCGAGGGGCGCACACGCCCCACCGCCACGCGTGTGCGCTTCCCTCCCGCTCCGAGCCCGCCGGCCGCGACCCGCGGGACCCGCCGGCAGCCGGGCC
>WBMZ01008781.1:0-30329 GCA_013400975.1 Atrichornis clamosus
GGTGTCCGGGCTCGCTAGCTACAACAACAGATCAGGAGCCATGTGCCTATAAATAATGCTGCCATTGTTAATATATTTGTAACAGTAATAAAATATTCTGATAGTATAAAGCAATGAGAATGGTCAGAGAAGGATTTTTAAATAGGGAAAATGATCTTGAAGTAATCTAAGATAAATGTATCCCAAGCTCTTTAATCTAGAACCTCTGCATGGAAACATTGCTATTGCTTGGCTTCATCATGCTTGGCTTTGCTGCATTAACTCATACATCCATCTTTTCATCATTGTCCTAAAATGGCCTAGATGTGCCTTATGAGGCAGTCATGGCTGATTCAATCCAAAGTGGACTGATAGTAGCTGTGCTCTCTCTGAACTCATTTGCTTTGCTTTGCTGTCCTCATACCTGTGTTGCTTAGTATCAAAACAACCCAATTTAAATCTTGCTCTTATACGCTGTCATAAGATGATCCATGGCAACGCTAACATACAGACATACCTTTGGAGTGCTTCTGGAATTCGGAGGTGACTTTAATCCTGTAGCTGTAGTGGGCCAACTCAGCAGGGGTTTTTTCAGCTCAACTTCTATAGCAGTTCCTCATAGCATTTCACTCTATTCTTTCCATTCTGTGCATTCAGTTACACGTTTGTATTCTTGATGCACAGACAATATAAGCTCTATATTCTTCTATATTCTCTAGTTCTTGCTTTTCTTCTATTAATTTCCTGTCCTTCTAAATAAAATTGTCAGATGATAATGTTTCACTTTTTTTCAACTGTGGGCTTTTTAACTATGCACCCCATTCCTTTCTTTGCAAACCTCTACTCAAGCCTTTTTAATCCCATTTCGGTTCCTCTAAATGTAGGTATTATCTTTGAGCCTGTTCCAGAGTCCACTTAAAGCATGTATTCTTGCTTCATAGCTTCAGAAAGATAAGTTTAAGGGAGACTCAGAGTTGTGCCAAAGGATGCTTATGTGTTTTGCTCTCTCATAACATGAAATTTAATTATTGCAATATTCTGTTTCCAGCTCTTCAGAACACTACTGCTCATGCATCTGCTAGGATGAATGATTAAAGATGAAAGCCATGTAAATCTTATACTTAGGAATCTACTTCCACAGCAAGGAAATGAGTTTTGCAACTTCCTCTGACATACCGGTCTCTTGGCATGGCACCATCTTGTGCAGCCCTCAGGGAAAGAAATATCTCCTGTAAAAGTTAGTACTTTATTGACCTCATACTGAATGCCAATTACTTGTAAAATAATTGTAGTAATTTAATGGTTGTTTAAACATGTAGTCAGCAACACATTTGGGAACTGGAATTATTAAACTCATTTTATATGATTTTTTAAAGCACTGTTGTAGTTTTGACTGGTAAAGCTAGTATTGTTGTTTATTTACTTACTATTAGATGAGCCAGAATTTACGGGGGAACCTTAGTCTCTTTTACTGGACTATCTGATGAAGTTAAAAAAAATTGCAGTTTTTTTTAATCCATTTTATCTATGACATTGCTTGTCTGGGAGACCCTTAATATCATGTGATATGTCAGTGAATAAATAGGATATAAAAATCAAAATGGCCTTTATGACACAGACTAAAAATGGATTAAATTCTAGGTTCTTAAGTGTAATTACAAACTAGGAATTATTGCTGGAATTGATTTGATTCTGGAGAGGTTCCAAAGGACTGGGTCCAAGAAATGATCTTTGTAAGATCTTTCTAATCCAGTACATCAATGTAAACTCATTACTGATAAAGTCTGTAGGTTAAAGATGGAAGTCATATACTATAAAAGAAAGGAATGCTGAGTGATCTGGATTGCTTGGAAGGCTCTGTGCAGGTAAATTATGTGTATTTTGACCAAGTAGGGTAATAAATATCTAAGTACAAAGATCATTTGCCATGCAGGATACAACAACCTGCCCTAGAGAGCAGCAGGCCTGAAGAGGGCTCAGGGAGGATGAGAGGTGTGCGAATCACTGTGCGAATGGACACTGCTGCACATCAGGAAGACTCGGTGGCACAGAGGCTGAGTGAAATCCTTAGCTGGTGAAAGACTGGGTATCCAGTAAGAATAGAATTGTGATGTAATATCCATTTAACACTGGCCTGACTGCTGCTGAAAAAACATCTGATGCAGCTACAGGTCACAATTCAAGGAGTAAAAAGATTTAATGGGAATGGTTAAAGGGATGGAAAATATGCCTTATAGGAAGACAGTCAGGGAGTGTTATCTCTATGTTTTTATCATCACAACCTTAAAACTCATCTGGGGATAACAGTAGTTCAGCAGTTCCATGAACAAATTCATAATAAAAACAAAACCTAGAAGTCAACATAGGACTGATCAGTATTATAAAGAGAAGCAGAGTTACAACTTTTTACAAATGACTGTAAGCAGTCACTGGAACATTTCCCCAGTGTCTGTAATAGATCAGTCTTGATTTTTAACTCAACATTTGTATGTTAAGGAAAAAAATGACTACAGACTAGATGCAAGAATTAATACTGATAAACCCTATAGTTTACATAGAGTGTTAGGTCAGAAATCCCAGTAGTCCTGTCTGGTCTTTAACTTCTGTAGTCATCAACACAATGACTATTTTTCTTTAAATTGCTGCTTTGGATAGAGTTTTCTCTTCTTGCTGTTAATCAATCACATTTTACTTTTTAAACCAGTCTTTCCTAATCTAACTTTTTAATTATTATTATTTTTTAGCATCACATAGACAAAGCTATCGAAGCTTGTCATTGTGAGGTTTATAAGCTACAGCCAGTTGGTGCTTTCTCTGTCCTTGGCAATGTCCCTTTAGTGGCACCAGCTTGCAGAGCAATAATGTCAGGTGGCAGTCAGGGCTGTCAGAATATGCACAGCGAATGACTTAGTCATACCCCTCACCCAGTCCTGTTATATGATCCTTGTTGCTGAATGTGTACAAGATCTTGCCCTGCTTGTTAAAGGGAGTCAAGAGGGCTTCTCCATTGTCTTGTTATGGATGTTCCTCTTTCTGTGGACTAGCAACAAAATAGAAAGAGGTGGGTCAACTGAGGGAAGACCTTTGGGGAAAGAAAAACCTATATACAGGAATTTAAAGTAGAGAAAATGCCATGTATTACTGATCCAGGAGTTTCACAGGTCCCAAGTTAGCTGGAAACATACCAGGCATCAGGATCTTCTTTAATACTGGGAAAGATATTGTAAGGAGTGGTGTTGCTGACTATTGATCAAAACAATTTGACTTAAAGAAATAACATATAAAGTTGTTTTTAATAGCTGTCCCTGCCCAGAACAAGCATCTATAAGCTGAATTCTATTGACATAATCTCTTAATGGGACTCTAAAGCTGTTTTCCTTCTCTACTGTGCCATTTCTCTTGATTTACCTTTCCTTCATGTTTGATTTTTTTTCAACATCAGTCATTCATTTACAGCACTCCTGTTGATGTAAGTGGGGTTTGGATCAGACTCCAGATTACCATGTCTCTTCTGTTTGAATTGGGATTTTCTTTTATTCAGAGTAAAGAAATCAATAATTTGTCATGACAAACCAATGCTCATTTGGATTCACAATCATGCGCTCAGCTCTTCTGTCATTTTCTAAAGCATTCTAGGATAATGGAAAAAGAGTCTCATTTGTGATTTTTGATGTTTTCCTTTATTTCCCCCAATTTATTTAAGGTCTGTACCACATTTGACCATTTTCAGGACAGATTACAAT
The DNA here is from genome assembly GCA_013400975.1 of Atrichornis clamosus. Taxonomy (NCBI): domain Eukaryota; kingdom Metazoa; phylum Chordata; class Aves; order Passeriformes; family Menuridae; genus Atrichornis; species Atrichornis clamosus. The sequence continues at coordinate 3,723 of WBMZ01008781.1, forward strand.
AAATCTACCATTTTGTTTGTTTTAAAGGCAGTACTAAGTTTTTGTGCTTTCTGTGCTCAAGTCTTTCCCAAGGGATCATTCAGGGATCCATCAAAGGATTAACTTTTGTCATGAGAAGTTAACAGATGTATCTGTAGGAACAAGCTAAATCATACTTTGCTGTAAACTTGCATAATCTGTACTGTTCCTTTCCAATTGGAATGTTACAGGTGGCAGATTATTTACAAAACTGAGCTCCCATCCATTTTAGGTGCTGCTACCTCTGCAATCCCACCAGTGCACAGAACACTCTCAATCCTTGGTTGTCTCAGCACAGGGAAGGCCCAGGCACTTTTCTGCCAGTCAGCCCCTGCAAATTGTTTGGGGATTGCTCAGGAAGCCTGGACACCTGTGTGTTTCTGAGCATTCTGGCAGGGCAGACTGATGGTCCATGCCGAGTGAGGAGCCCTGGGCCTGAAGTTTTCCCTGGCTTTGCCCTAGGACTGCTTGACCACCTCCCTGTCCCTTTGATTTTGCAAAAAAAGGGAAGGGAATAGTTTGCTGATGGCCCTGTGAGCAGCTGGTGCAGGGTTGTTGCTAGACCGAGAGGTTCGGGGAAGCTCCAGACAGTTTGTGTTCCTTGGGCTGAAGAGAGAAGCTGGGTGCTGGCCCCGGCCATGAGGGTCTTGCCAAAGTCTTTCGTTCTCCTGTCCCTATAGCCACCTGCATATCGGCTCCAGCTCGGAGGTATCTGGCTCCACTCGGAGACCTTCCTCCTCAGCCCCATGGGAAGAAGAGCCGAAGGGGTTTGGGCAGATCCAGGGCTCGGCTGGAGGTATGGGGGGGGGGCTGGTGTGTGGTGTGCGGATGCAATCGGGAGGTGCGGCTCTGTAGGGGCAAGCCTGTGGAAGGTGGGAGTGAGACGTGGGTGGGGTGTCGGGGAGGCGTACGGGGTGTTGCGGGAGCCATGGGCTGTGCGGGGGGGGGCCGGGGCGATCCTCTCCGCCCATGATTGGCAGCGCGGCGTGTCCCCCCCCGCCCCCCTCGGCTGGTGCTGCCCCTCGGCCGCCGCGGAACACGCACCCGCCCCGCCGCCCGGCCGGTCCGTGCCGCGCCGCTCTCCTCCTGCCTCGGCTGCTCCCGTTTGTTTTAATTTTTTTTTCCCCTCCTCCCTTCCCCTCCCATCTTTTGGGCGCTTCCCCGCTCACCCGCCCGCTCGGCGGGCTGCCTCCGCGGGTGCGCAGCGCGGGGCCATGCCGGCGGGGCCGCCGCTGCTGTGGGGCTCCCTCCTCCTCCTCCTCCTCCTCATTCTCTTGCCCTTCCTCGGCGCTCCGGCCCGCGGAGCCGTCTACACCAACCATTTCTTGGTGGAGCTGCACGGCGGGGGCCAGGCGGAGGCCGAGCGGGTGGCGGCGGAGCACGGCTTCGGCGGGGTGCGGAAGGTAAGTCCCCCGCGCAGGGTCGGGGTCGTGCGGTGCCCTTCAGATTGGCCTCAGGGCGTGCGGTGTCCTGCCATGGGCATGCCCGTGGCGCGGGGGTGGCCCCGGCGCGGTCCTGCCCGCCGCTCACCGGCGGGAAGGGAGGGAGCGGAGCGTCCTCGCGTTAATTCCCTCTTCCCGGGGGGCATTGAGGAGTAGCGGTGGCAAGAACCATTGCAAGTGCTCCTCGGCATCGGCCCAGCAGGGTGGTGGTCTTGGACCGGAGAGAGCAGCGGAGTTTCCCACATGGTAACTCGGTGCCTTTTTACTTACTATGTAAACATCCTGCCATGGAGGAGCTCCCATCCAGCGGAGCTGCGGCTGTCGCCCAGGGCTTGCTGAGCGCGGCTGCAACTGCTCAGAGCAGCAACGAAAAATTTAAAGCCTCATCTCCGTGGAGAAGCTTGCATACAATTTAAATGGAAGGTTTCATAGGGGTTTTTTGGCACTCAAGTTTGTGAGGCTGGTGGCTTCCTAATATTCCTATTATTCTCCTAGAGAAATAGGATGACCGTAGGCTGAAGAAGCTGTTTAATATTAAGCGTAATAAGCAATCAATGCTTTTCACTTATGAATGAAAGTAGGGAACCTTCAAGTGCCATTGGAGATTGTTTTCGCTCCTGAGGTCCTAGGAAGTCAAATGTAGCCAGAGTGCAAGTCCTCTCCTGGCTCCTAGAGAGAGGCCAGCTCTGCTAGAAATCTGTCACATTCAAATAATAATTAATTAGACATCTGAATATTTTACGTCACAGTAAGATCTGAGGTGAAAATAGAGAGAGGCTAATAGAGTGCCCTGGTCAGTACAATTCCTGACAGGCTCAGCTTGGAGGAGCCCAGAGGGAAGGCGGGCTGTGAGCGTTGCTGCTGCTTATTTGGTTTTTTTCCTTTTCCTGGCAGTTATACAATGACAGCCTAGTCCTACTTCCAAGGAAATCAGTGAGAAGAGCACCCTGAACTTGAATGAGTGAAATGACTTTAAACCTTGATTTAAAAATAAAAAAGCATATCAAATGGCACTCTCTCCCTCAGGTTGCCTCGTTTCAACTCCAGTGGGAGCTTGTTAGAGAAATGAGGACAAGATCATTGTTGCTGTCACCATAGCCAACTCCTGCTTCTGATAAGATGCTTTTGTTTTTGGCTCACAGCCTTGTCCTGATAGTGACAGAGCTGGGCTGCTGATGCGTTTGGGAAAGGATTTATTGTGGGGATTAGGTTTTGTTACGTGAAATTTAGATACAGCTCTTTGGTCAATAGTTTTCCCCTTTTATTTTCCTTTTATTTGTGCTCACTCGCTCCTATCCTGGGGATATCTGACTGACAAGGCCTTAGGAGGAGGGAAGGGCACTTTTCTGCATATCTCAATTTCTTATGACTTTTGCTAGATGCTTTCAAATGATCCTATGATTCAAGTGGAGAAGAGACAGGGAGAGAGAGAGAGGATTTTGCAGGATGGAGAAATGCAGCTTCTGGGCTGTTAGAATCCTCTCCTCTCTACCAGGCTTCTCCCCAGGATGCCTCAGGCGCATAATGAGACATACAGCTTCTTCATGGAAATCAGCCTTGTAGGTCATCTTGGGAGAGAGTTGGAGGGAAGTCCCGCAGGTGTGCAAGAGGAGAGTATCTGCTTTCCAGGACACACCACAGGGGCGCTGTTTCCTGTGGACACGGGTGTCTCTAGGAATGAAACCCAGCAGAGCTGTGGCATGATGTGTGTGTGCTTGCAAGGCAGGGCAGCAGGTGGTTGCAGTGGCTCCTGTACCTAGCACATGCTGGGTTATATCATCGCAGTCCCTGAAAAGCTAGTAAGGCTCCCACCCTTTCTCCACAACTGTAAGAGGAAATAGCACTCTGGTTTCTGCAACGTGGTAATTTTGGGGAAGAGGTAAAGTTGTTAGGGTTTGGCATTTTGCTGACTGTGTTGGAGGATAATCCATGAGAGGTTCATAGCAATCCCTGTTCTTAACAGAGCTTGGGTGGTGATAGTTGACTGCTAGTAAAAGCTTGTGCCATCTACTCCAGTTGGTCTTCAGTACTGCTGAAGAGTCTCCTCTGTTTTGCTATCATCAGGCTTGTCTAGCAACTTACGGTCTGCAAACTCAGCTTTCATGGCGATAACGATGGTGCAGAAAGTTGAATGTTGCCTTGTGTAGAGGAGCACAGAGCTGTTAGTGGAAAACTCTCAGGGGAAAGTACCGTGTGTAGATATGCTGTCTAACAAAACAGTCCAAAAATATCAGAATGGCCTACCCCCTGCAAATTACACCACAAAGAGAAGTGATCTCTTAGATACCTCAATGACACATGCTGTTTGGATGATATACTGAGTTATTTACTTAAAACAAATCCAGTTAACTTTACTCATGTTGGAGAAGAGCCATTCTCTGAAAATAATCACCTTTATTTCAGTGCAGGAACTTTTCCAGTAGGAGCATAAGGGCAGATTCAGCTTTTTTTTTTTTTTTCTGGATTTAAGATGTGTATGAGAAAGATTTCTTTTATGCCTGTTAGGATGAACAGATCTCTTTTAACATGACATTATGGGAGCTGATTTTTAAATTACATATTTTTAGTGCCCATATTTTTTTTCCCCAATAACAAGCAATCTCTGAGCAAGTGCATATTACATTTACTTAACAGCAGATTTCTGCAAAAATACATGAGAAATCATTGCCTTGAAAATCAACATTATGAACCGTGTTGTGCGCTTTCTAATTGATTCTTTGGCCATGCTTCCTACAATCATTCTGAAACCACTACAAAACTTCAGGTGGGTTAAATGTGTGCTCCAAATTCAGTGCTTGATGAATTGATTAGGAAGGTCCTGGTGCTTATATAAACATGAGTCAGTGTGAAAAGCACTAGTCGGTTCTTCTTTAACTTTCCCTGAATGAATCCTGAATATGGACCTCTTTGTAACACTGATTGTGCTCTTTGATTTTTATTTTTAATGTTTGCAATTTTTGAATCCATTTTTACCTGCCAAAATTGATTCTATGTAATCTTGGTGAAACAGATACTGTGATAAAACATTTGTTTTTCCTAAAATGGTTAGTTCTACCATCTTTGAGTATTCAGGAATCACGAGGATGCCTCCCTAATATTGTCAGAACTGCAAAAGGAACAAGTTTTTGGTTTTGTATGGGGTTTTCTCTCCCCTCTGTTTGTTTTATTTGCCTCCTGGCATGGTTGCAGCCAAAATACATTTCTTAATGCAGGCTTAAAAAAGCTGCTTTCTGACCTTGCCTTGCAATTCTTCATTAATTTCTAACAAGGAAAGTTGGAAGATGCATTTGGAAAGATCTTCTGTTTGGGGATCAGAGTTTAGACATCTCTTTCCATTTCATGAACAACTGTGAGACTGAGACAATCCAAAAAATGCCACCATAACTAAATAGCTAAATATTCTGCTTCTAGTAGCAGTGTGGTGAAGAGTTTGAAACAATTAGCATTCAGTGGCCTCAGATTTTAAAATAAGAACCAAACATGGATTTCAAAACATGGAGAATTCTGTGTTTATGTTGCCCAAAGCTGGTCTGTTTTTTCCTCGATGTATCACCTGATCCCTTCTCCCTCTAAATCTTGCAAAACTCAGTGTACCTCTCAAAACTGTGACTTCTTTGCTTCCTGTTTTTGCTTAGGAGGCTGCTGGTTGAGGACCAAGCTTTGTGGAGCCAACCAGTAATTTCTTGATGAAACATTGTGAGCCTTCAGGTTTGATTGTGGGGTTTTTTTGCATTGTATAAATATACAGACTTTATTATATACATTATATACAGACTTATCAAAAGCAAAACCTAACAGGTAAAGAAGCTATATTTCTTGCTGCAGCAGCCCACTTCCCTACATCTAGGGTGGTAGCCTGTGAGGTGGGAGTTGATGTGGTGTAGAAGGCAGACCAAGAGGCAGAATAATGAGTTTGCAGCCCTGGGAGCTCTTTGCAAGGATTTCTATCAGGGATCCTGAACATTTCATCTGGGATGCACACACTAATGCCTTAAAAATGCCCTCCTCTGCAGAGCAACCTCTAAATCTGGAAAAGAGGTGTTTGCCTTGCTTCATATTCAAGGAGCCAGGTTATGCTTCTGCATGCCCAGAAGTCACTGTGATGGACAGATGGGATTCAGTGCATGTGAAAAATGCTGGTTGTGGATGTGGGCCTGAATGTGTGTTTATAGATGTGTGTATTTATATACATATATATGTTTCTTGTTCCTTTTCCCCTAATACCTATGCTTGGAGCAAAGGAGACCAAGGAAAGATGAATTCTTAGCCAGGGTCCTGGCAGACCCTGTGTGCAAATGTATTTACCAGTCCATTTGTGCACGTATATGGTGGTCCATACTTCACAGTTAAACATGCCTGTGTTACCTTCACATGTGCTGCTAACCCAAGGGCTCATGCAAGTGTTAATTGTGGCCAGGTAAAGGCAGCACGGAGGGTGCAGGAGTGCTCCAGCGTGGTAACAGATGCTAAAGTGTGATGGAGCATCCCACGCAAAGAGGAGGCAGAGAGCTCAGGCCTTCCCACATGGGCTGGCTGGAGTCCAGGGACTTAAGATCAAGCCTCAGACTGCAGTGTTTCTGTGCATTAATATGAGTTTAATAATTTATTAGCTTTGAGTTTTATGCTGGCCTAGAGGAAAGGATATTTTGCTTGCAGAAACATTCCTTTGTTATAGAAACAGAAAAACCTCTTAGATGTGGAAGATACAATGTAAATTTTCTGAGAAACCCAAGAGCATTAATTTCCTAGATTTCACTGTTGCAATTCTGTATTACTAAAACCCCCCAAAAATTGTAAATTTCATGCAGATGCTAATTGTGCAGTTCTGAGATTTCAAGAGGCCATCCCACCATAGCAGCAAATGCTTCGTTTCCATCCTGATGTGTGTAAATTAGGAGGAAGAAGCATTTGAGTAGCAGGAAAAGTTTGATCCTGCTGTGGGCAGGCACACTGCTGGGTGGTGATGTAGACCTCCCTTTTTCAGAAAAACGCATGAAGAAAGTAACTGGTGAGATGCAGAGAGAGATACTATCTGCATCAGTGTGGAGCCTTGTTGGCTTCTCACCGGTGGAGTCCAGATGTGTCACTGGGCACAGTCTGGAAAGGCCTGTTCACTCCTATTTACACTTGAGACAAATGTTAGTGGAATTAAGTAATAATTTTTCTGTGCTGGAAGTGAGTTTGCCTCGTATAAGGAAATACTGTATTTCTTTGGAAATGTTGCTTTTTGTTGTTTGGGGTTTTTTGGTTTTGTGTTCTGCTTTGGATGCAGAAACAGTCCCAGGAGCAAACACTGGCTAACTGGCTGACTTGGAAGAAATTAAAAAAAAAAAAAATCTCCTGTCACTTAAGTGTCATCAATTATGCACATGAAAGCTATAAACCATCAAGAAGAACATTTGTAAACCACAGGCTCAAGTATATCCCTAACTCAGTTTCTGTAAAACTCCTTCTCTACAAGAGACTCAAACTGACTGTTTGCTGGTGGTGAGTGTTCAGTTTGAGCTATTAAATAATTACCTTCTCAGATTTTCAAAGCATTTAGTGTTTAAGTGTAAAACAAGAAGGTCAGTTTCCCCTACTATAGATCCCACGTGTAATTGCTCCGTTACTGTTTTGAGTATTTGGTGTAGTTGTTTCTTGGTAGAATGTGCACATTGAACCTTACCTTTACAGATTTTTGTTTTGTTTCCTGAGCTACAGCTCAGTAAACACAGAGATGTGAAATTCTGGATGTTTATAAAGCTGCCTGCATTTATAATTTTGTCCATTCCATATTGTTGAACCCATTTGCAAAGCAGAACATGTGTTAGTGACCCAGGAACTGCATGGCAAGTGCTGTTCTTTTTTCACTTGTTGGTTTTTTTTTTGATGCTACAGCCCAACTGGGAATGTGCAATTATTGGTTTTCATTTACATTATATTTAGTTTTGCCAGTGTCAAGGAGAAAATATAAAGAAAGTGGACAGCATTCTCTGAATACTATGATCCCAGCACACCAGGACTGAACATGGTGTGTACTAGCTTATCATCTGCCATCTAGCCTGTCAGTCTGGGGTCTCCTTCCTTCTGCCTGTATAGCTTTCTTGCAGATGACTTTCAGGCTCTTCCTGGGCTCTACAAAATAGAGATATAGGAATTGCCTGTATGTGTTTGAACTTCAGGATCCCATATACTGTGTCTCTGTCTGTGGTCCTATTTAAAGCTCTCATTCCTCTGGGTAGGCTTTTCAGGCACTGAAAGCAGTCTGAGGGCCATTTCTGAGAGGCAATATGGACATCTGTAGCTGTTAAGGTACCCAGAGTTGAATTTGTCCCCTGACCTTAGACTGCAGAGCTGTGCAGCAAAAGGATAACTGTTTATGCAAGAGTACCCTGCCTTGAAGACTTTTTGCATCAGGCCAGATGGATAGATCCCACTGTCATGGCTAACTAGACCCCTTTGATGGTTTAGGGTACTGCAAATGAGGGAGGGCAATTTGTTTCTAGTTTGGGAGCTCAAATCCAGATTTAAGCTCTAGACCAAAAGAAATTATCAGTTTTCTCCCAGCTTGAAGTGTTTCCATCTGAGATCCTGTGTTATCCTTGGCATTTGTTTATTAGCAGGCAAATGGTCCCAGAGACTGACGCTTCTGCTTGGCTCCTTCAGAAAAGGACAGAGGGGTTTGAATTTGTGTTACCTATTTGAAAATACAACTATTGTTGTGAAGGTGAAAGATAGCCTTCTGTCCTCCTTACAAGACATGACAGGTGACAGGATATAGCGCCCTACCCATGCTTAGAAAACTTTTACTGCTGTAACTGTACTGATGTGGTTAAAATGGTGAAACAAACCCAACTGCAGTTCTGTTACTCTTAGTGTAGGAATACTGACATGTTTAACTCATTCCAAGTTAGAACAATATTAGCAGAAATTTAATTTCAACTAGACCTTTTAACAGTAAGACCATGTTGATTTTCAAAAGCAAACAAATAAACAAAACCAACAGAAAGCAAAAACAAAAAAAGAGCTTCCAGACTTCCTGGAATAGTTATACTGGTATACTTTACAGTGTAGCTAAGTAGAAGTTTGCTTGTGGTCCTTTACCTTATCTATGGAAGTATTCAACTAAAATTAATCCATGCAAGTCAAGTTTCTTGTAATATGCTTGTAATAAAGTAATTGCAAGATAGTTGCCAAAACATAGGTAGAATTTATTTGGTAGATAGTTTCCATCAGTAAGTTCTGAAAAATGTCCCTGCTCATGGAAAATTCTGTGAGCTGGAAATCAAGCCAAAATATTAAATGATAAATTCTGCCAGTTCTTATTAAAATATAGATGGGAAACTCTTCTGTGCAGTTCGAGTCCATGATATGGGTGGGCAGTTTCTGTGTGAGCAGTAGTAGCAAATTCAGTACTGGTAATGGATGTAAAATTGACCTTTGTCCTGCAATGTTATTCCAGTCATCAGAAACCCTGTTCTTTTCTTTTTTGTTTGTTTCAATTTTTTCAGATAATTAAATGAGTCAGGTCTCTATAGGGTGCTGCTTCATGGTGGTTATAAATATTGCAGTGAGCAGCCTAGACTTCCATCTATTCATGGCCTCTGGAGTGAGGAAGCTGAACTGCTCAGCTATTTGTCAAAGACAGTCTGGTGTGTTGCTCTTGTAAATCAAGGTGAGCTCTGCATTTAACTCATAAGTTCATTGAAAAAGCAAACTCTGTGCTACTGAAATGGAGGTTTAATTTCAGGTCAGCGGGCTCAGGCCATGCTTTGGGACAGAAAGCACTGTCCAAGAGAGCTGAATTTGGTGTGTGCTGTGTGAAATTCTGAGTGGCCACAACACACAGTTTATTATGCAGTGTGAAATCCCATTTGGTCATGGATTTATGACAGTAGCTCAAAAGTGTAACTCAGCAGAATGCTGGCTGTGTTCAGCAGGTAGCAGGAGCTTGGACCTAAAGAAGAAATTATGATCTTGGCCACTCTTTCCATTTATACACTGGGATTATAAGCAAATAAATAGGGTAGTGGTAACTCTTTCTCAAGGAGTGAACTGGGACATAATGTTCTCCTGTACTACTTACCTTCTCAAATGAAACTTCTATGTAAATGTTAGATTCTTAACTACTTTGTCCACAGAAAGCAAATGGAAAGAGTGACCTCAGTGTTTACATCAAACCAGTTGGCAAATGTGTCCCAGATACTCATGACTGAACTAGATTATTTACTTACCTGATGAATAAGATATGTCATATGAATATGTCAGAGCTGCTTTCTCCAAAGAACCAAACAGTGAAAATCTGAAACACAGTAAATATATATTTAAGTATTATCATTAAGTAGCGAAATTTGCACTGTTTCAGATGGTTGTTGGATACCAAACTAGAGCCAAACAGGTAAATCTCTTCTTTGGATGGGTAGTGAAAGAGGTGGAATATAGCCTCACCTTTTCTGATAACAGAGGATCGTTCTTTCTACCTACTCATTCTTTATGAAAAGCCAGTGAAATGGAGGAGTGTGATTCTGAAATCCGCTCTGTGGGTGAGCACTGCCTTTGTCATCTACCGTGCAACATCAAGAGCAGCAAAAGCTTCAGTTTAAGGCTTTTAGCTGCAGCCAAGATACGGTGAATCAGCTATAACCATGTGTTACGATCCGCTTAGAGAAAAGTCTCTGAATGGTGGAAAATAACTCAGGTTCGAAAATAACCCAGAAATGAGATTAAAACTCAAATGGAGTTATATGTTGATACTAAAAATTAATATATTTCATTTAACAGTAAAAGAGAGAAAGAATGGGAGAGAAAGAAATAGAAAAAGGCGTGGTGGGAGGTGAAGAGTGACAGAGGCAGAAACATATCACCCCTCCATGGGTTCCCACAGCATCCCGTCAGTCCTCTTCATCTGGTCTTCTTGGTGGTGATGGTCCCCCACACAGAATATAGAATTCAATGGATTAACATATGTTTGGGCTAGGTGGGAATGCCCAGGTACCTCCCCTGAGGGGGCAGATTTTACACTGTCTCTTGCAAGACTCAGGATCGGTTACATCAACCCGCATCACAGGCAGGGCTCTGGTGCAAGGCTTCAGGAATGAGTCTGGGGAGTGCTTTGGGGGTCCTTGATTTATTATGATGTCTCGTCTCTGTTGTCCCTTCACGTGAATGTCCCATGGATCTGACTTTCCCATGGTGGGGGGGTTTCATGGTTGAGCCAGTTTGTGTAACGGAGGATGGGTGTTCACTGCCTCTGACCAGAGGTTTCGCCATGCACCCAAACCCCTCCTTCTCCTCCCCCTTGGTGTGGAGAAGGGAGTCTGTGTAAACCTGGCTTCAGTAGGTAAGCACCGTGGGCTACAATTTCCTCACCCTGAATGCAGCCAGGGATGATTCTAAGGACAGTTGCTGGGCTTGGTCCTCTTGTGGAAGCATTCATCTCCTCCGGCCCAGAGCTGAGAATAGTGTCACTTTTATCTTAACTCACAGTTCAGGGCCTCAGCCCAGGGGGCCATTCAGGGTGTGGTGGTCTCTGGTGTGGTTCTGTTGGTGCAGTTTTGTTACACAGTTTTGTAAAAGTCCCTTATAACTATGTTTAAGCCAGAAACTATAACGTTTCAATCTCTTACACCATGACTGGTGGATTCCCATCAGTCCCGTGGGGACCTTATGCTTCCCTGTATCAATCAAATTTAGAAGTGTGTTTCAACTGAATTCAGCTGTTTAGAATTTATTCTGAGCCAGTTGTAAAGTGCAACTGTCATTTCAGAATTAGGGTGAAGAAGTATCAAAAATCAGAACTGGAACACATTTGCAGATTTGGAGGAATTGGCTGTTAACATTGGTGGAATGATGGTTGTGAATTGGGACATCATCATCTTGGCAGTACCTCCATCTAATTTTTACATTACTGTTTAACCCCCCAACTTCACAGGCAAATGTACTTCTCATCTCCTAAACCATTCAATTTCTCCTACAATTTAGTTCATAATAAAACCTGAATAGAAAAGCAAGTGGATTTTTTTCCTCTTTCTTGTGATGGAGATTAAAACACTCAATGTGATTCTGTAAAATCCCTTTTTTCTCCCTTCTAATTGAACAGATTTTATTCATGTTAAATATATTATACCTTGGTAGAGAAACCAGCATTTCAGGCTCTAAAGTCTGAAATACTAAGTGATTAATTAAAACCCTACATTTTCCTTGCTTGAGTAAAATAATAAGAGCAAGATAACATATAAGCACATGTTGGACTGAAAATAATTCCTGCCAACACGAAACTTCCATTGTGTATTAATCGGTAGTAACAAACAGTAAAAAGACTTATTTCACAGCTGCCTGAAAGGTCAATGTGGGACGTCTTGGAAGGAAGGGGAAGAGGTGATGTTGCTGTTTACTTTTCTTTCTCGTCATTGTTGTTAGGTTTGGGTCATCCTTTTTTCTTCCATCTAGTACAGAGCTCTTGACTCCACTCAGAGCAGTTACTCCTTGTTGTGAAGTGACCATTGTGCTGTTGTGTACGGGAGCCAGCAGGAGCTCTCTCTGGTACATGGTGGCATAAGTAAAGGCAGAATTTACCTCTGACCTGGTCTTGTAATAGTGGGGGTTAATGTCTGTGACTTCCTCCTAGCAGAGTCAAGAAACTTTACAAAAATAAGGAAAACAGCAATGTCCCAAAATGTCCTCTTTTCCTTGGCTCTGCTGAAAATGTTTTTCTTAAAACTTCCTTCCCCTGCTTTTCTCAAGCCTACTACCATATGTTTAAAAAAAAAAGAAGAAACGGTGTGACCTTCCTGTCCTTCTGTCCTTTAATGTCACAGTTTTGTTTCTAATTGTTACCCGTCAGCTTCTCTCCCATAAAGCACATACTTTTCTCCAGGAACTGACTGCTTCTCTGGCAACTGAAAGAATTGTTCAGCATGGTGCAGCAACAGAAACCTCCCTGTGAAGTACTGTCAATCAGCTCTTCCTTGGTTTGGCTTGGCTTGGCTCGGCTTGGCTTGGCTCTTGCTTAAACAGACATGGAGTAAAAAGGAAAGAGTAAAGGTTTTGATTTACAAGAGAGGTCAGATCTTCCTTAAGTGTTAGTAAGGACTAGCATCTTTGCATTAGAGTAATTCACATCTCTGCCTTCTTGAGTAGCTCTTTGTCAGTAACCAACTGATTTTGCTCTGAGTTGCTTTTACAGCTCTACTTCATTAGAGCTTGAGTTCCTAACTCTGCTTTTAGGTGCTGCATGAGCTGAGCACTTGCACATGTGTTTGTGTCCTAACTACTTTGGTACGTGCATGTAGATCTAAAAATAATGCTGAAGTGCCTTACCGAATTTCAGGATATCAGTGTTTAGCAATATCTTGCCCCTTCTCCATCTGTGAGGTATAAGTACCTGTAATTTTTGTCTGGGGCACAGTGTATCTTAATGTTGTTTTTAAAAGAGCAAACTTTACGTCATGGCTTTTACCTCTGTGTTTTGTAAGCTGATGTGACACCAGGCTCCTGTGTGACAGTAGTAGTCAACCTGTTTGATTACGTGCTTAAAAGGAGAGATGGGTTGTAAATCAGGAGTGAGGCAAAGTGGCCTTTTGTTAGCAATGCTAATTGCTGTCAGCAGTATTGATCCAGCTCAAAAGTATACCATGATCATTTAAATTTGCAGACTCTAACTGCATCAAGGTGTTTCTTATGAGTTTTCCCTAAGGGAGATATACTGATATGAAGAAGAGATTTCCATCTTACCTTATTTAAATATATGACAATATTTACAAATTATTTGTTGCTAAAGAGGTACGTGATTGCACACAGATATCTTACGTGTGTAGATATACCCATTAATATATGTTTACAATGGCACTTGGCATTTTACAGTTAGAGTTCTAGATCACAGTCCATAGTGCTGTGCATTAATTAAATGAATCCTATCAATAACTAAAATAACTAAACTAGTACTTGTAAGACTGCCATTTTACATGGGAGGCAACTGAAAAAAGAATATTACAGCTCTAATTGCCCAAGATTCTCTTAATATAAGGAGGTACTGGGGTTACCCGGCATCTCTGAAGATGCTGCAACTCATCTTCTGAGATTTAGTCCTGGTTCTGTCCTACAGCAGAGTTGCTACTATATGAAGCAAGAGGAGAGAGGGAAATAGCAAAGGAAATGGTCCTGGATTGAATGATATTGGAGAGGTTATTTGAAGTGTGAAAACTTTTACAGAATTTTAGCAGTTTGACTCGTGCTTTGAAAACACAGTAGACCATTGAAAGAGTGGCAGGATGCCCTGAGAAGCCCCATTGCTCCAAGCAGGAGACAGGCACTTACAGCCGAAGTTTTATTCACGTTTGGTAGTAAAATGTAGAACTGGCAAAGCCACTTTTGGGTTACCATCCTTTTCCCCCCTTTATTCTTACAGCACTGACTGCCTCAGGCTAAATGAATTATGGTTAATTAACTGGGTCAAGTACTGACCGACTTTCTCTGTCTCTAAAGAATGTCTGGCATTTGATTTCTGTTTGTTTAGTGGTTTTTTTTTTTTGTTATGAGGGGGTGGAGGTGTTTTTGTTTTGTTTTAACAGGATGGTAAAATTCTCCCAAATCGTGGATAAAAACCATTTTGTGTTACACGTCTGCTTTAAGGAAATTTAATTGATTCACCTTCTGATGGAATCATATTTACTTAATTAAGCTAAATGATGTGTATATTTATGTGTTGTTTGTGTGGTTGTTATGGAACTGCATAGCTGAATGATTGGAGAGGCTGTCTTCTTTTCCCAGTGGTCATTTGTTGCTGCTAAAAATGACAACACAACTGGTAGATGCTCCCAGTGACTTTTCTGGAGTTTGAGCTCTGGGATTTTTTCTGGTGCCCAGAACTTGACTGAGGTACTCTTCTTGCAGGATACTCCGCATTTATGTAAGAGGACATAATGATGATTGCTCAGCATTCACTTCAGCCTGTCAGCCAAACAGTGGTAATCACCTACTCCAGGTAATGACAACCTGGATTAACCCAGACAGTCCGATTCGAGGTCTAGTGTATTAGTAACAATATGCTCCTCAATCTGGGAAGTATCTAATCTGTACAGTATCTAAACATAAACTAGAATAACTCCTTTAAAAGCTTCAAATGGCTTCTCCAGTTCACTGATAAAACTATCAGCAAATCCACAGTCTTGCTAATGATGACTTATTATGACTTTATGTGCTTGCAGGATGAAGCTCTTCAGTGGCAAACTTAACAGTGATACAGATACAGTAAAATGTTACACCTGTGGTTCATTCAGTTGCAGATCAAAATCCAAATGTCACAAACTCGTAACCAAACCAATGGAGCAGTGTTTTGTAAGTGCTTGGAAGCACTGGGTGTGGTAATGTAGCAATAAAACTGATGAGAAAATGAGAATAGCCATTTAACATCAAAATTGATCTACCTGAATGCAAATGGCAGTGCTTCTTTTACAGACTGTGGAGTGAAAGAGCTCCCGAGGCTCAGCTCTGTTCATATTTTAACATGGCCACCTCAGATAGGTCAGGTGAATTGTGCTTTGAAAGTGCCTCTTTTTCTTTTGTCATGATTTGTATAGGGCATTTAGATGAATTCTGCATGGACAGACTGGATGTGAAAGCATAACAGCAGTCCACAGCTGGTTCCATTTCTTCCATTTACTTCTAGGTATTTACTAAACACCTCATGTCCAGCTGTTGAGAAGACTGTTTAACCTTGTCGCTGCTGCGTGCAAGAGGGAGTATCCAAAAGGCTTTTTTTTATCCTTTTGGATAAAATAAAATCCAAAGGCATAAACTCTGCAAAATCTTTGAATATCACTTTTGGCTTTACAGTGTTTCTAGAGGAAAAGAGATTTTGCTATGGGGCTGAGGAAACCTTTCAGAAGCTGTTGGAAAATACTTCTGCTGACTTGAGGAAGACTGAATAACTTTATAAGCAAGGTTGCTGTGTTCTTATAGGATAACCAATATTCTAAATAACAGTAACAGGTGGCCTTTGTTATCATGTGTGTTACAGTATTTCCACTGACTTTTGTATCTCTCTACTTAGTCATGGTTCTTTCTTACTACCATGACTGGTTGCTGATTCCTTTGAGAGATGGTTGGATATTTATAAGAAACAGAGCTGAAAACATATGAAAATGTCTGTGTCAGGCATTTATGAATTATTTTGTAGGAAGATGTTTCACTTTGTGTTAATGAGTTGATTTCACAAAGGTCATCTTCTGATGGTGTTTTAATATGAAACGGATCTTTTGGGAGTGTTGAAGCTATGGCTATAATACCTCCACCTGCAGATTTGCCATTTGCCAAGAGAAGCAGATTAGGCTTTGACGGAGGCAGCTGAATAAGACACAGGTGCAAGGAGAACTGAGCCAGGAAGACTGAATTACAGCACTTGGACCTGGGCCTGACTGTGCCAGTGTTTGGGGCTGTTTGGAGCTTGTGCAGAACCCTGGCTCCGCCTGAGATCCTTATGCTGAGCCTTCAGAGTAATTATAGCACACTAATGAGAAAGTGTGAAATCCTTGCCTGAGGCCATGGGGAAACAGTGGACTGGTGGATTGGGTGATCTCCAGCCCATCTTTAGTCCTCTGTGCTATTTCACATTTCTCCACCGGTGCTTGAATTAATCCTTTCTTGTTTGTGCTTTGTTCTGTGTTATTTCGGTGCCTGGGGCTGCCTGTATTTCTAGCTGACTCTTCCCTTACGTGGCCCTCATTGCTAATAGAGAGTGCTTCTAACTTCAGACTTGGCTCCCATATGTGTATTTAAAAGTAAAATGATTTCAAATGCTAATTGGGGTGAGGGAAAATGAGAGAGAGTTTAAAAATTCATATTTAATATTTATAAGCATGTTCAGTGCATTTGGTGAAACTGGGATGCAAAGATTCCTAAAAGGTTTCTAATTTCTGCTACGAGGCACTTTGTTGTGCTTCACTGTATTGGGTCTGACCAAGATAGACTTCACCTTTCCCTTTCCTCACAGTGCTGTGCTTTGCACTGGTAGCTGGAAGGGTGTTGATAACGTGCCAGTGTTTTGGCTACTGCTGAGCAGCATTGCCCCTCTGACGCTCCTTCCCCCATCAAGAGGGCTGGGAGTGGGTAAGATTCTGGGAGGGGACACAACCAGGCCAGCTGACCCAAATCAACCAAAGGGATATTCCATGCCATATGACGTCAACTCAGATATAAAAGCTAAGGGACAGAGGAGGAAGTGGGGACATTTGTTACTCTGAAATGTTTGCCTTCCAGAGAAACCACTCTGCNTCCAGAGAAACTGCGTGCTGAGGCCTTACTTCCTGGGAAGTGCCCGAACATCGCTCGCTGATGGGAAGTAGAGATTAACTTTTCTTTTTGCTTGTGCACGTGCAGATTCTCACGTTGTTCTGTTTGCTTTAGTAAACTGCTTTTATTTAGTGAACCTACAAGTTGCTTTCCATCTGATTCTCTCCCCTACCCCACTGGGAAGGGAAGTGTTAGGATGCTGTAGTGGGCACTTGGCACCCAACCAAGGCCAAACCACTACATTCCCTTATAATGGTGACGGAAGGCATGAGGCCTGTGGGGCCTGTGAAGGCTCCAAATACATTTATTTGTACCAAGTTTTGGTCATATTTTCCGTTGGTGTAATCACTGGGAAGTAATGGGATGAAAGAGCTCACCTGTGCCAGTTTATGGCTTGTTTTAAAGTCAGGAGTGATGCTTGCACAGTGCTTGGAGATGTTTTGTGTTACACTTTGAAAAAAAAATTATTTTTTAATTATTATTTGGTGGATGGGTATAGTTTTTTTCCTTTAACACCAGTGTTTGTTTGAACCCTCGCATCCATGGCCACATACTCATACTAAGGCAGGCAAGGAACCCTTGGGGTGGTCTTTGTCAGCCTGGCTGGATGAGGGCTTTCCATGAATCCCGTTCACTGACACATGCATTTATTCTGGTTTTGGTGACCAAAGAAGGTGACCCTGGGTAACTTGCTATAAATCACCCTTTGCTTGTCTTTATAAATGAGTTTGCTCAAAAGAAAGTTGTTGCAGACTCTTGTCATCATTGGTAACTTGGCAAAGGAACTTTAACAAAAGATTGAAGTAAACTGGTTTTAGAATATTACACTCTTAGGGAAAAATAATTGGAAATTATGCCCAAAAGCCAGCAGTGTGCTGCAGGGATTCTGCATTTCATGAGAAAGCATGAAAGGCAATATGGGAAGGCTGGGCAGAGATAATTCCCATTAAAACAGGAGGGGGCAATCCAGGTTGTTCTTAAGGCTTTTGTGGGCACCATAATGTATGTAGATAAAGCCCTGAAGCGAGTCAGTAAAATTTAATGTAAAGATAAGCCTTGGAACCAATGTTCATCTTTATTTTTATATTGTATTTGTCACCTCTTAAAACCAGTGACAGTGTGTGGATGCTAGACCTCTCCCTTAGAGCTAGGTATAGTACTGATGCCACTGGCAGCTTTATTTGACTTGGGTATTTTCTTAAGAATTTATTGCTGCTTTGTAACACCTATGCTAGATGGGCTTTTCTGGTCAAGAGATGCTGATGCTTGTTTTCAGTGTTAGCTCTGCCCAATGTGGCCTCAGTGCTGCAGTTTTAGAATGAGGAACAGTATCTGACTTTAGTCTTTCTGTGGCTTTTCTTTAAACTTCTGCACTGGTTTGCACCTGATACTCATGTCCTTTGCTTTGTGATGGACAAAACTACATCTGGTGTCACTGTGCATATTGTCCAAGGCAAGACCAAGAAAGAAGAGCAGTTTGATTTTCACTGTCAAGTAGACAAGGTGGTATGGGAACCATCAGCTCTGAGGGAGCCATGTGTGGTGCCCCATGCTAGATCAGTCCTCTCTGAGGAACAGGCCTACTTTATACCTGATTTTTCTTTCTTAGAGCAGTTGAGGTCTCAGCAGTGGACTGTCTTTCTTTCCCCCCTCCTTCTGCCTTTCAATAATGAGGAATGGCCCCTCCCAGGAGCGATGCCTGGGCCTGGCAGGGGGGAATTGTAGCTGTCTGTTTACAGCCCTTCTTCCCAGCAGTAGCATCTACAGCAGCACAGAATCTCTCCCTTTTCTTGCTAGGGAAAGATGGTCACATGTAAGGAGGAGAGTGCAGAAAGGCTGAGAACCATGAATTTAACTTACTTATTTTTATTTTAATAATAATTACAGCTCAACTTCTGTGGTTGAGTAGTAGCCTGAGAATAGCTAAGATACATCAGTCAGAGGTATTGTTGCTAAAACTGTGCACAACATGAAACTTTTCTTGCTTCTTTCTACATCGAATGGTACATCCTAGCCATTTTCATAGAATCATGGATTGTTAAGGTTGGAAAAGACCTTGAGATCATCAGGTCTATTTTGCTTTAGTTAAACCTCTTCCATTGAAAGAGTTTTTCTTTCCTTCATTTAGTTTAACATGGAATTTTTCAAAGTTATTTTCTGGTCCACATTCTTTTAGGAAGGAGTTTAAACACATTTCATCTTTGCTTCAGAAAGTGTTATTAATAACCACAAGGAGGCTGCAAATATGAATAAAAGGAGGAGACAGGTGGATATAAAATGTTTTGCTCTACTTTCTGTTTTGCTTGTATATATTTTTCACCAGTACTTTTATAAAAATATTGCGAGTAACAAAGTGCTTGTAATTCCTGAGTTTCTCAAAGTCCTGCTTTGTACTGGGCAATATTTATAAAGCAAGGCAGTAAGTAGACCGTTTTCTAATTCTAAGTAATCCTCCATACTTGAATATTAAAGTGCTTTCCAGTAATTAGTTATCTTACTTAATGACTAATTTTTCTCTGAGGGCAGAAACCTTTGATGCTGTCTTAGAGAAAGAACCTGAGCCACCAGTCTGAGTTCCATAGTACATACTGAACCTGCTGCTGCCAGAATTTTACTGTGGTACAATTCCAGCTTTACAACTACAACACTGCAGAGTAGCTAGTGCTGATGACACTTTGGAGTCCTTATGTACAGAAGCTATTCTGTTTTCATTTCACTTAATTGCATACACTGTTCATTTCTTTATTTGTTCTTTTGCTGTGGCTCCAAATCAGAGACGACCTCCTGGACTAGCTGATAGTGGGAATGTAAACCCTGCTGGGAGCTACCTGTGTCCTGCCATTTGGTTGCCACCGAGAAGCTACTGGCTTGGTAGCAGGAGTCCCTCAGAACTGGAGGCTTCAGTCATTTCTTGTGGTATTCATGGATCTCACTGAAAATCCTCATCAAAGCCTGTGACATTTTAGGCCCTTTTCCAGACATTTGATCTCTCCTGTGTGCACATTCATTAATTTCAAGGATTTACTGCAGAGTTTAGATTCTTCCTGCAAATTGCTTGGTTTCTGCTATTAATTATTCACAATCCACAGTGCTGAATCTCATAAGCTTTCAGGTATTGCCTCACTGAGCTGACTTCCTGTGTGTACCCCTCCAGGTTTATTTGATCCAGTGTGAAAGTCATGTGACCCATAAAATATCCAAGTTCCTCAAAAATAACTGTGGAAAGAGTGGAATAGTCTTGGTCAAACTTATTCATAACTTTGTCCAGAAATCTGGTCATTGTTGTACTAATTGTAATTGCTTACGGTCAGACTTGAATATACCAGCTTTAAAAGGTTACTATATAATATATTACTTCATGCTAAGAGGTACTAGAAACTAACCTTATACAAAAAATAAACAGCAAATATGTGTTATAGATTTCCACATAGCTTCAAAATTGATTAGACTATTCGTTAATGGAAGAACATCAAGATCATTATTTGACTGGAATTGATTTGAATGGTTGATACTGAGATACTGAGATAAAAGGAAGGAAAGTAGCCTGATTTCTCTGAGAGGGGTAATTGGGCCAGAGGCAGTGATGGATGGTGATGGTTAGCACACCAGTATGGATTTTAAGCTGTAACTGATCTGCCTATTTAGATTTACTTTTTTTTCCCCTTGCATGTTTTTGAGGCATAGACTAATGTATCCAATGTGGGGTAAAGGGCCTTTTCCTGGAGAGTCAGATCTATTGCCAAACTCAGGATTATGGAAATACCTGATTACCCTGTTGGTAAAGATGTCAGATACAAGTTTAAATGTAAATCTGCTTTTTAAAACAATTAAACCCAGACAGAATCTGAACCTTCAGAGCTGTGATGCTGAGGATATATATGAGGTGTAGCAGACTTTTGTGGCTTCTACTGTGAGCTTTCATAGTCTCCTTTTTCCTTCTGCCTCAGCTGTTGTCTTTTTCACATGTGTATGGAGCTGAAATGAAATATTCTGCTTATTTGCCCAGAAAAGCTCCCCAGTCAGCCATGCAGATCAGCTCCAAGGAACCATAATGATTTTGAAGAAATCTCCTTAACCTTTTATAAATACTTAAAACGAGGTCTTTTTATCAGAACAGAATGTTTTGATTTTTTTTTAAGTTAGACTGCATTTATGTATTATATATCATACAGAATGGAATTTTAAATATGAAAATGAAGTGCTTTGATTTTAGTAATAGTAAATATTTCAATTAACATTAAAAAGTACTTCGAGGAAAAAAAAAAAACAACCCAAACTTGCTCAAACCCCAAACTCATTTTGGGAATGTGACCAGATTTTAAACTTTCAGAATTCACTGTCTTCCATTTCTACACTGCTTCATGTGTATAGCAAAATATGTTTGTGGCAGTGTACCAGGTGTAGTGACTAACTGAAATTGGAGGTAATTTCATAGAAAGTGGTTTATATTTGTACACTGTATATACCTACATACAGGAACAGAATCTGTTTTATGGCAGCAGTATCCTGATGCCTGTATTCAGCTCTGGTTTTCACTATTATTCTATCTAGACATCAGCCTTGGTATTTCAGTAAAGAACTCCGAACTCTTGCTAAGATGTTTACGTTATCATGAAATATAGATAATAAAAAGGAGAGGAAGAGGGCTGTCACAGCTGTTCTAGAATATCTCTTTTAAGGAGTTATTTTACATGGAGGGTAGTTGAACCTTTGAAGTTGAAATGTTCAGAGTTAACACAGAACTTCCCAACCATTTTTTTTTCAACTTTGACACGGACAAGCTTAGTTAAAAAATGTACAGTTACTTGATTAGATTTGAATGTTCAACCGGAATATTCCTATTAAGTTGGAATGGGGAAAGAGTTGTTGAATTTGAGATGCAAGTGGCACTCCCTAATCAAGTGCTGGAAGTGGGATGCTGTTCGCCTAACACTCTGTCTTTTAGCCTTCTAAATGCTACATGTCTACTAGCCTTCCAGGTGCTCTCTGCCAGTCCTGAGGAGAGAAATGCATTTAATAGTGGGAAGCCCTCAGTAGGTGTTTGCTTGCTTCCTAAATGTTTTGGACATTAAAGGTGCAGAACACTGTTCCCACCTGGACACCGAGCTGTCTGCTTTCTTAATATGCTTTGTATGTTCCATTTCGGGGTGTTCAGCAGAAATTCCAAGTACATTTTTCTGAAAGCGGAAATCTCTGCTTTCTGCCTTCCTTCTTACAGCGTCAGTTTGTGTGTGTTACAACAGCTCAGCAAAGCACTTGCGCAAGGTTCTCTGGGTGAGGGATGCTCTCTGTAGTTTCAGATCTTTTGCAGTTCATTTTGTTATTTCATTCTGGCTTTTTCAGGAAATAAAGAATACATCTTGTTGTGATTTGGGATGCCTGTCAGAAATATTGGCACTGCTGACCTTAAACATAAGGTGAAAGGAGTACCAAGTGTATACAAATGAAGTTATGCACTGTAAACCTGTAGCAAACAACTTTCACGCTGCTGGGCACACTTTTCAAAAATAACTTAGGAGTGGCATTCTCAAGAGTGATTTGCGCTTTTTGGCATAACTCTTCACAAGTCTTCTTGTAGATTCCTGAATCACTTCACAGGTAAATTTTTTCTTGTCATCCTTATTAACAGCCAAGAGCTCCATGATGGTTTTTTTTTTTCTCTCTCTCTCTTCCTCAGCTCCCTTTTTTAGAATCTGGATACTTCTTTTATCACAATGGCCTGGCTAAAGCCAGCAGAAGACGCAGTCTTCAACACAAGCTTCGTCTGGAAAAGAACCCCAGGGTAAGTGTTTCATCATTATGTGCAGCTGTCATGTTTTCTTTGTGACACAGGCTGGTTTTTTATGAGATCAGGGTGATGTTCAAATCTGTGGTTATGGTTATGGGTTTTTTCTCCACTCTCATTTCAAGTTTGGTGGCTTCTGTGTGCACACACTTCCCAAATAGCCTCAGCTTTTGTTTTTATTTTACTGCTATAAATAGTCATACATTTTCTGAGGTGTATCCTCTCTCCAGTAAAACTCAGTGATGCCATAGTCTCCAAAACATCTCTGTGCACTTTGTAATGTGGGAGAGGCTATCCAGGCTGCATCTCCTGATTGTCCCTTCCATGCATCTTGCCATCTATGGGTTATCCAGCCCTGAATACATTGTGGTGTGAATGGTGGCACTTTCTCTGCAATCACACTAGAACTTCTCCACAGGGGATAGTGTACACACCTGTTACTAGAAGAGTGTAAGCTGTCAAACTTCAATAGTTCTTTTAGAGGCTCTTGATTGCAGTCGGCAAATGATGTGCTCAGTTTTCAGAAGCACAAACCCCTCAGACAAGAGAAAAATGCCCCTTTTGTGGAAGGCTGTGAGCTGGCACTGACATTCTTTTTCCTTTTATGCAGAGTTTTTACGCCAGTTTAATAGTGGGCTGGAGTTGGGCCAGGTAGCACAAAAAGTGTATTTACTGCCCAAAGAAAGTAGATCAGCCTGAGGAATTATGTCATGGCAGCAAATAGATTATTTTTTAATCCTTCAGTAGGATTTAAACTCTCTGTACTGTGAGCAAAAAAAGAGGGGGGAACAATTTTATTCCAGGCAGAATGTGATTGCCATATTTGTAGTATTGGAGCACCCATGACAGTGAAACACTTGAGTAGGAAGAAAAGGAAAACAGGTTAAATAAGATGATAATTGTTGTTGTGACACCAGAGCAAGCAAGATTTGATGAATTCCCAGCTTAATTTTTCTGCTTCTGCAGAAATATCACTGATTGCAGACCCAGGTCCAACTGGCACGCCCATGGCTGGTCACTTCAGTTGCTGAGACCTGTGTGAGAAAACCAGATAGGCTCCAGGTGCTGCCTGCCCCATCACTCTGTCTGGAGATGCTGATAGCTGGGTGCTCTAGGGTGCCTCTTCCTGGCCCCGTTCTCTAAAGAGAAACCAGATACAGGTGAGGGATTATGAGGAAGAGACCCATCCAACCTGCCTTGAATTGAAATTCTCAGGCCTCCATTGTTTTGTTTACTAACAAGGGATGAGAAAGCAAAACACGGAGGAAAATCTCCTATTAGTGGATACTAAAGCAAATGTCCTGGGAGGTGTTTCCTTTTCCTCAACCACCCAATCTTGTAAAGTCATTTCAGAAAAAACACACAACTAAGTGAGAACATTGAAAACTAGTGGCTAAGTCATTGTGCAGAGTCATTTGATACACTGTACTGGAAATAAATATTTCTGTAAGCCTCTGAAAATTTTACAAATACCTGTGATAATTGTATGAAACCTCTAATTCTCACTGCAGCCTAATATTACATGTCTTAGCACTCCTGTACTAATTCCAGACTGGCTCTTGCATTGATACCTCTAGACAAAGTGTCTGCACTGCTATTAAGAACAGCTTAAATGAAGCTATCTTCTCGTTCAGAGGTGTTTTCTTTTGTAGTCATCTGATATTTGCAGTTTCTAGACTCCCAGTTGGCTTCTGTCACATGCAGTGAAATTTCATTTTTCTTGTTAATCTCCACCTCATCCTTGTGCTGCATACCAAGGGCTCCCTCCTTTGATCTCAGGGAATAAAGTCCTGTGTTTAAATAACTGAGAATATCTCCCATGTGAGGAAAAGGATGACCCTGGGTGAATTCTGACTTTGTGGTTTGCACTGGAAGATGGAAAGCAACGTTTCATTTCCACATGTAGTATGACATTTTCTTATCTACTATGTAGATTTTCTCATCTACTACCTGTCCTGTTGGATAGTCCTTGAGCTCTTTTGATACCATATAGGTGAGTTGCAATATGTAATACAGTCTGAGAGCAATTACAATTATTACTCTTAACTCCCTTCTTCTTTCATATGTGAAGGTTGGAGAAGTCATTAAAATTCCTGTCATATTTATATGTAAGTGGAAACATGAGTTATGTTGACAGTACTTAATTTCAAACTCCAAAAATAATTTCTAAATCTAATGGCAGCTTTCTAGACCATTTACAATCAATTCTGCTTAGCAACAAATGTCATGGTTAATATGTTAATATATGAAGCCAAGGATAAAATGTTCCTGTTTTCAGGCTAGCCAGGAAGGAAACTTCCACCACAGGGCTGTAAAAATCTCTCAGGAACCACTATGGTAAATGCTGTAGTTGCTTGGCCCTACCCAAATGTTGTGAGAAAGTGGGCTGCACTTATTCTGTATACTTTTCACTTTTAAGGAGATTATAGTTCCTAGCTAATTTTAATTATTTGCTGAAAAACAGCACAGATGTTCACTGAATTAATTAATGTTGTTTAATCAAGTAAGTCCCTTGAGGAACCATGTCAATTTTTCAGGACTCTGGGGAGATAGATGACACAGCACTATACAAACAGGTTACTGCATCATTTCCATGCTCTGCATGTCTTTTAAAATGCTTAAAAATGCTTTGTTGTGTAAAGTTTACTGAATGTTTTAACCAAAATAATTTGAAGTTACGCTAACTATCAGTTATGTGATAAACACCACTGCTGCCAAGGGGGTGGGAGCGGAACATTTTTTAATTCCTAGAGATCCTGCAAGAACTCATCTTCGTTCTGATGAACCGCCTCAAATGCAATGTTTTGGAATTTTTTAATACATTAATGTTGTTGAAGCCTGAAGCAGTCCTGTCAGTGGGTGAAGGTACATGTAGTGTTGTCACATAGTGGCTTGTCCAATTGAACTGTTCAAGAAAAATGTGCAGGCACATGAGGCACCATGGCTTTTGCTGTCAGTATTATCCTGTCAGGGGTCTTCACTGTCAAGATGGCAAATTCCACAGTGAACTGAACTGCTTCAAATGGAGACTGTTTAGTTATTTAAATTACATTCTCTGAGGTATAGAGAACCTTCTAGGAGAGTTTTGCTTGGAAAGGACTCTTTTGTGTCAATTTCAATTTGCAAATTTCCCTGATTTCCAGGTGTACTTCTATTTTGTTATTTTAGCTTATGTACCTTTGGTGTCAAATAAATTGTGGGAAGGGATTCTCTTTACCATTTTTACATGTTTAAACTGGAATTCTTAATGAGCTGAGACATGGCAGCAACATTCTTCACGTGAAATTGCATTTTCATCTGCCTTTACCTGTTTATTGCTTCAGCAGAAATGTCTCAGACCAAAAGGTCAGCCATTAGGCTTGTTTGGCCTTGGGAGACTTTGCTTAAGGGGCTGCTGTACTTGGCAGTGGAGCTGCAGACAGGGAGGCAGCCCTTGCCATGACCCACAGGCACAGACAGCAGAGACAAGGGCACTGGGTGGAATAAAGCCATGAAGGAGCTGGAGTACAATGGGATCACACATCAGTGTGAGTGTGAAGAGAGAATAAGTGGTACAGGCTGACAAGAGCCCAGAGACAATGGGAAGGTTGAGTGATCTGGCCATGGAGGAGCCCACAAGCTGAGTGGAACATGGAGAGGAGCACAGGTAGTCTGGAGAGACTGGAAACATTGACATCAAAACATGCAGCTTCCTTAGTGAAGTCACAACATGATCTCAGAGCGAGAGGACCTTTAGAGAGTCTTCCCTGGGAGCAAGGGGAGATACAGCTTCTGTAAGAATAAACTTTGTTTTAAATTATGAGGGACAGTGGTATGTTCCATCAATGTGATTGCCCTGGAAAAGCAAATGAGAAATATGGAGATTGCCTTCATATTGCCTTGTTTGTTAGCACAGTCGAGGCAGGATGGGGAGTGGAGTCCTTTCCTGCTCCAGTACAGCTAAAAGAAAACAAAACCATGGGATTTGCTTCTGTACTGGGTTGATGCTGGCATAATGCCAGGTGCCCACCAAGCCACGCTGTTACTCCCCTTTCCAGTGGAAGAGGGGAGGAAAAAATACAATGAAGGTATTCATGGGTTGAGATAAGGACT
>WBMZ01008782.1:0-83826 GCA_013400975.1 Atrichornis clamosus
TGTCTTTTAAACTAAGACAATTTGGAACAACAAAAGTGGTCCTTATGCCTTCAAAGTTTTCTGGGGCTGCAGATGGGCCTGAACCAGGAGTTGGTATCAAACTGAGCTCTTTTCCATGAAAATAAATAAATGAATAAAACCTTTATTTCTTACTTTGACGCTATGCAGCTAATAAAACCAGCTTGGGACCTAAAATCATCCTTGGGACTCAAAAATTTGTATCATTCTGAAAATGGTTCTGTTTCAAAATTCACAAATGCATCATTTTTTGTATTTTTAACATACTCCTGCCACAGTCCCTCTTCCCACATACATTCTGGAAGCCCCACCACACACACACTTTTTGCATGCTTTTGCAAACTGATTGCAAACCCTCAGATTTTTCCCAGCACCTCATCCCCACTTCTACCTTTTAATCAGATTTGTTGCACCTACAGCAGCCGATACTTCAGTGTTATGCAGAACTAGTTGGCAGTTGACACCAGCCAGCATAAAAAGCTTCCAGTTTCTGCTGTAATCCCTCCTCAAGCTGCCATTCAACTCCTTCTCAGCTCAAGAATTTTGTTTGCAACATTAACTTTGTGCATCAGGAACTTTCAAGTGCTGACAGTAAAAGCGAATGACAACTTTGAGACTTCAAACACAGAAACTGACCCCAAATGAAAAACTCCTCTCACAAGACCTCTTATCTGCCTTACTACAAAACTTGTGAGTCAGTCTCAAATGCCTTTCAAAGACACACAGTAAATGAATCTTTTAATCTACTTTATCTTCCAAGTACACGTTCTACAACTATACCCTGATTTTGTTGTTAAGGTCTTATGTCTCTGCACTCATACTGCTCCCTTCTGGCTTTAAAAAGCCATCAATTCCTACATATGTCATAAATTAGATCATGAGAAGGCATCTGATGGTTTGGAACTAACAGAAGTTACAGTAATGTGTGAAGACCTTTTCTTCAAAGGCTCAACAGAAACGATGCTTAATAGTCTAAAACTGTTCAGTGATCCCAAAAGCAGGACACTGCTCTCATGTTAATAAGCAATTACACGATTCAGCTACTAATTTTTCAATGGTTTAGGCTACAAGAGTCATTCTGTCTCCTGTGAACCTTTTCTGAGACCCCACAGAAACTGATGCAGTAGCAGTGAAACTGGCCAAGCCAAATCCAAGTTTTACAAGGCTTTTTTGAAACAGGATGGGCATCAGTGTAAAATGAAAGTGACAAATTGTTTTTTTCTTGACAATATGAAACTAGAGTCAAGCTTCTAGAATGCAACATGAAGGCTCATGTATCTACAGCATCTGACATTTTAGCTCATAGTACTATTAAAAAGCCATATGAAAACTCAGTGCAAAACAATGATTAAAATGAATTTCAGGAGTGCTGAACCCCACACAGACAGTTTCTGGGCACAGCAGGCACAAAGAATTCATTCTACCTTGCCTCTCTCAAGGTGAAACACCCACAGTGTAAGAATCACTGCCTGTTTTACAAACAGTTATCAGGAACAAAGACATACCTGAGCACCATACACTTGAGTAGACTTCCCAGAATTTCCAGTTTTCCTTTCATAGCACTCAGAGTTGTTAGGCCCTTGGTTTAACAGCTCCTTGCACTCTTACTTCCCTTCAAGTGGCTCAGCTTGACAGAAACCAAGCTACACAAGACCCACATATGTTACAGCCAACGAGTGAATCCAGCATTGCTGCATCCTCAGTTTCTGCACTGGTCCACAGGAGTCTGCAAAAACACCCTGTCAAGTGCTTTTTCCGCATAATCTAAAATAATCTGACAGTGACCTTAAGGGAGAAATATCAATCTTTCAGGGGAATTTTGGAAGGCCTTTGAAAAATGATGGTCATTTAAGTTGCTTGTACCCTAAATACAAAATTGTCAGAGTTACAGCCAAGCTCAAAAACTACTGTAAGCCATTTTCCCTCACTGGATAAATTGTGCTTAAAAGCAACCCCAACTATGAGACAGAGGCTGTTCTGGGTAAACTTGGTGAAAGCCACAGTGGTGCTATGTAATCACCATTAAAATGTAAACCGGCTCACAGCCAACCACTGTACTCTCCCTTTAGAACTTCTCCAGGGCTAACCACGTTCTGGTTTCCTCCTGTATCTCAGTAATTATCAGCAATCTTGAAGACAAAGGCTTCACTTCCTTAACCTTTATGTGTATTTAACTATCCTCAAAGACGCCACGAACATGAAAGTCTTTTCTCCATATAATGGACAAGAAGGTTTGAGAATGTGCAGAAAAGCTCATTCTCTACTGAGCCCCTCTCTGACACGAAGAACTTCTCACACAATGCAGAAGAAAACATTGTTTCAGAGATTTCACATAGAAATCAAACATCGTATGAGAGTAGCTAGGCAATCTTGCTATTAAAGAAAAGTTAAACAATTTGGTGGAAGGAGTATAACAATGAGTTATTTCAACCTATACACAAGCCACCAGGAAAGCATGGCAGAAAACAGCATTGCATGACACGTTGGATTGTGATTTTTTTTTCTAAAACATGGACAGGTCTCACCCAACTGTTCTGTATTTCAGACTATTAAGACATATACATAAGCACAAAATCATCCAGCTTTTGGTTTTTAATTATTTATTTTATCCTAACATAGATTTTAAACCATCAGGACAGAAACCTGTGCTGGCAGGTATCAAATTAAAAGTAATTTAGCCTTTTAAAATGGAACTTGGATCTGCACTGCTATGCTCAGAACACCCCCAACCAAACAACAGACTGGCAATATTAGTATATCTGTTGCTATCTTCTTTCTGTTTGTTTCTTCTTTTGTTTTTATGTAAGTTTTCTTCTTTTAGTATACACTAGTATGAGCCACCCTTAGGTTTTGGCTCCCAAGAGTATGGAACATCAGAAACTTACCTTTATTGATTTTAATCAGCAAAATCACACTCAAAATAAATTTGCTAATACCATGACAAAAGCTAATTTAAATACCAGAATAAAAAGTTTGTAAAAAAGGTATCCTGAAAATCAAAACTGGGCAAGTTATTTTCTAAAACATTACATTTCACTGTTTGAGTTTCTAAGCAGCCAAGAGTACTCCAGTAAAAATGTGTATCAGACTAAGAGAAAAGTGATTTCTTGTGAAAAAACTTTGTTTATGATGCAAAAACATTTGATGTTTCTGTAATTGACCCAAGCTTCAAAGGGAACCCTATATATCTGGCTCTTCCTATATAGAAAGAAACAGACTTCAAAAGCAATGGAGTCCTTTTCTCTGAAAGACTTAGGGGAGCAGCTTGTTTTTAACAGCCATTCCCAGAAACTGGATAACTAACAGCCTCTGGTGAAAGTCAGAAGAATATTCCCTACCATTCCACATATTACAATAGGCATAATTTTTCAAGAACAGCAATTTTAGGCAAATGACACCCACTTCATTTAATTCTGACCATTCTATCTCTGCGTCTACTCCAGACTTTGTTCTGAAAGCTCAGTATTTAACAAAAGGGCAGATTTACTCAAGAAGTCACCTGTCTTGACTGACCTGTTTTCTCAAATTCTTCAGCAAAATATGGGTCATTGAGATCAACATCAGGTGGAAGTTCATCTTCACTCTCTTCTCTCTCAGTAGTAGCCTATAACAAAGCACAAACACTATTTCAATCAACATATAAACTACTACTTAAGTTTCACTGGAATTATCAGTTCTATTAGCAGCTGTGAAGATGAAAAGTGAAATACTGTACATGGAACATCATAAAAGTAGAATACACTAAAACTTGCTATTAAAGACAAATTAACAATTTAAACCATCTTTCACACATTTAAAGATTTTTATTAGGCATATCCCCAAACTGTGATGCACCAGACAACCATTCCAACAAATTACAGGATCACAGCACTGTTATGTCCTTACTTTATCTTCCACAAAAGCTCTGCTTGGGAAAAAACTTGAGTAAGGAGCTTCATTTTGTGGTGCAAATTTCACAAAGCTAGAGATTGGATTTAAAAGAACAAATTTTATCACTGGTAGTAGTGTGTCATACAGCTTGCTCCTTGACTTAATTTATCAGACTGGATAGGAATGTTGTGCTAGACAAAGTTGCTCTGCTACCTAACAGTGCTACTCCATTTGGAGACTCATCAGATTAAAGAGGTTACTCATCAAGTGCCAGTTAAAACTAACTGACGTGCACTGAGTAACGCAAGGTGTAGAGATCACTCTTAGAAATGTGAGTTATCACATTAAATCACTTTGCAATGTGAGTTACCTTCAGAGTAATTTAGGACCTTAGGAAACCTAGATTCTGCATGCCACATGGTTTTTTTCTTTTTTCCCTCTCTCTTGCAATTTGAAATTGAATCGCTCTTTGTGGCTATTAATTCTTTGCCATTACAGCTTTGGGAAACAAGTCTGTATTATTTTAGCCCCAAAATTTCCAAAACTGCAATTATCATTGTCATAACAACTTTGAAATGATACGCACACAGTAGCAAAAAGACCCTTTCTAATGCATTAAAAATGCAATTAAAGCCAACTATTATTATGACTAATTTATCTTTAAAGCAGCACAAGGAGATAAATGATGTTTTGTGTAAGCACATGTATGGTCAGCAGCTTCCTGAATATCCTGTTGTTCTGTAAGTTTGATGAAGCACTCTCAGTACTTCCACATGAGTGATCACTGCACATTCTAACCCTAAAAAAGCACTAGAAGCTGTACAATTTTTTATTTAGTTTATCTGAAACAAACAGTAACAATAAATTAAGAAAACAAACAAACAACAACTCGCCCCACCCCCCAAACGGCCAGTATAAACATTACCTTTCTCTTTTTCTTAAGAATTCTTTTTTCTTTCTTCTTCTCTAGATATTTTTGCCATGGAGTCAGGTTATCCTTTCCTTCCAACCTGTTTTTGACCATTTCTTCAGCGGTTTCTTTGAGGCCTAGAAAAAAAAGCCATAACAAATTAAAGAAATGTGTTTAATCTGAATATTTTTTTAATCAACTGTTTTCTCCTTTGTAAAAGAACAATCTAGTTTCTCTTCAACAAGTCTGTGAAAACAATATAAATATCACTTTAAAAGCCATCTGTATAAAGAAGATCACTTTACAGGATGTGTTTTTCCAAATAAAACACGCCTTCAATAAAAACTGTACAAGAGTCAGAAGAAGAGCTTGCAACGTGGTGTCTGATTCCCAACACTCCTGCTGTTCCTCAGAAAGGTCTCTTCTCCAGACATTAGCGTGTGCAGTCTACAGATGCCAGAACGAGTAACACAACAAAAACAATAGAGAGCCTTTATGTTTAATGCACCACACTATATTTAGTTAAGATTCTGAATTAGTTAATTTGCTGAAACTTTGCCTCTGTGACAATACTGTGACAATGCTGCAGGATCTCTGCTGACCAGTGTATTTTTCATTCCAGAAAAGTAAACCCCATAGAAGTGCAACATGTCTGGCTCTAAATAATTCTGGCCTAACAGGATCAGACTGTTAAGCTTGGATGTGTTAATTAAGTTTACATTAAATTCCATAATTTAGAACAGACACCCACTGTTTCAATGCCCAGCACTTGCAGCTGCACAGACAAGTGTGTCCTAACATTTAATGTAACCTTTTTGCAAATAGAACAGAATGACATTTTCTATAATATGCGTCAGTATTCAATGGTGTAAGAATATCACCTTAAAAATAAATCCATTTAATAACTGGGGCATTCCCATTTTACATGTAGAATACTTAAATCTGGAACAAGCACTTCATTTAAAAGCAATCTTCTAATTTTGATAAAACATTCCATACACAGCAGGAATCCTTTTCCAAAATTCATTACATCACAGAGCACTTGGATGTTATGAGGATGAATACTGATTTCACTTGCAGCTTATATACTTTCAGCCCCTTCTTCACGAGATGGGCACTTGCAAAAACAAAATTTCATGATATAAAGAGATTAAGTGCCTTGCCTTGCGATGCACTGGAGCACAATTCAGTGGCTGAAGAGAATCCACTCCCCTGGTAGGAGGTAACAGCCTGGACAATGAAGTCCTTTTCTCCTACCTGAAATTCCTTGCTTCATTCACTACAGACTTTTTTAACTTCTGTAACAAATGAGTCAGATATCCCATAGGTAACATCACCTCCTATGAAATGACTGAAATAGCTTGGGAGTTTGTAGGAATCATGTTTCTGCATTGCCCTCCAAGTCTGGTATTTGTCCTCTCTTTCCCAATTCTGCTGCTAGTGGTCTCTCTTCAGCATTCTCTTCCTGCCAGTCCATTACAGCCCTCACCTGACCACATCCTACTCTCCCGTCCCTCATTCCAGTTTTATTGCTTAGAGATCACACTCAGATCTCTCCAGGTGTCCTAGACTAGATCCCATTCTATCTCCCAAATTTCTCAGTTGCCAAGTCCCTGTTCCTCATAATTCCTTCCAACTCTCCTCGGTATGGAGGAACTGAAAACAGTGATCATAATGGAAGAAATGGGCAGCTTCCATGGACAGTTTTCATGGACAGTTCTACCTATCCCCAGAAGAGCAGAACATTTTTCTGAAAAACTGTGAAAACCAATCCCTGTTTCTGTGCTTGTCAACACTCCAAAAATAATTCCAAGGCTGGGGAGCTGGTTACAACATGTCTGAAATACGAAGTGTGGACAAGAGCTAAAATCATATTAAACCATAGAATCACAGGAGGAAAAGAGTGGAGGAAAAAGAAGATAAAGGATCATTCTACTACCCTGGAAAGGTGCCAAAATGAACAGTAAGTGGCAAAGTGTTACAGTCACAAAAATTGGGTACTTAACCAGCAAACAAATCAAAGCCATGATAAAGGATTTTGCATTGGTTCACTAAAAACGTGCCATTAAGGAACTCTCTCATACAACAAGAAAAAATATTTAGTTATCTTCAAAGTCCATGAAAGCAGAGTCATCAGCTTCCTTGAAATTGAACCACTTTAACTTTGGATACTATTTTGTAGTGCTTTTATGGAAAAAATTACTGGTCAGGTAACAACCTTGCAGATTCTCTTTGAAGATAGTAAATACAGAATTAAAAAAATATATGTCACATCTCCAGCAAAAGAGAGACCCAAAATCTGAAAGGAAGTTACAATATTTCTGATTTATTTGCCTGGAAAATGGAATCATTTGATCCATCTGGCACTGAAGGACTTGGAGGAAAATCCAACCCTTTCTTGTGGTATTTATTTGGCAGTCTCATGAAAGGCATTAGAGTTTCTCCACAGATTAGAATGGCTTAGAAACTACTGTCCAGACCACTTCCCGAGAATAAGAGTGTATTTAAGTGGTCAAAAGGATTATGACTACAGAAGGGGAAAGGAATTGTCTACTTTAGGTAGAAATACAATCTGCCCATAGAAAGGGCTAATTTATACCCTGATTGGTATGAATTTTTCTTAGAATAAATCAATCACAATAGTTTGATTTAATCTTCACAAACGAGGGCAAGAAAAGAGAGGGAAAAGGTCATCTCTGTCAGCATGCTACTAAATCATTCTTCAGCTAAAGGATTAAACATGTGATAAATACTACAGCAAACCTAAGTACACTGCTGCTCACACTGGTGGGGAGCAAGGGAGGGGGGAAGGCCAGAATATTTGCTTCTAGAAACACTTAGTTTTGAAAATGTGGAAGTTTAACAGCCTGGAACTGTCACAATTGTTGGAAGCTAAAAAGATACATTTCTGCTCTCAGGAAACCTAAACCAGCAAGTTCATCTTGCTTGTGATGCCTCACCAGAAAAAAGAAACCTTGTTGCACATAGCTAAAAGGAAGGGCAAGTAGAAATACTCTAATAACATTAGAATTCATCACCCCCAAAGATAAAATATGTTAGGTCATCCGAGTTTTCCTAGGACAGCAGAAGTGCCTGAGAGAACCCACCAGAGGTAGCAGCTGTCAGGTGTGAAGAACTGCAGTGCTGAGCCCCCACACAGCTCAGCACAGGCTGCTCAGTGCTGCCAGAGGGGAGGCTGCTCAAGTCAGGGGACACACTAAACAGTGATCCAGATGGACATACATATTCCACACGAGCATTTCTGTGCTCTGCATCATCTCTAACTGTACAGCTGGGCTTTACCATGCACTTTACAGAGACACGGTGGCCTTCTAGTCTACTTCTGATGACAACAAATTTGAAATTTTCCTTTAAGCCTAGCTAAATATTTACATCTCATTCTTCCCAGGGGAAGAATTTTTCAGTCTAAAAAACCTCCCAAAAATCTGGCTGAATATCAGCAAGAAATGCAGTTGTGGTCTTCTCTCTCTTCACTTTCTTAGGGGAGCTTTGGGAGCTGGATAAGGATTCATAGTAATTGTTGCTTAAATCAGATATGATTAAGAAAACAGATGGATGCTTAAATATAACACTGATTTTGTGCCTAGAAGAAACAGACCAAAGAGAGTTGGAACTACATCTAATTTATTTTTGCTGGCACTGTGGTTTATTTAAAACTATTATGATTCGAGAATAACTGAATCATTCACAAAGTATGCTTTCTATAACCATGTGTAAATATCTGTGCCAAAACTCAAAATTTTAAATTAATTCAAATCTCTGCCTTTCAATTGAAAAACTTGCTAGATTTAACTGTTGTAATTCTTCTGTGTATTAAACATTTGGGCAGGAGAAAGATTTTGCAACAAGTCAAGCACATTAAGGCAGAACTTGATAATAAAAATATTTCAACAGACATAAACAAGTTCTGAAAAAAAGTAAGGAGTCTTCAGAGATTACAACAAAAACTATTTTTGAATGCCCAGAATGCTCCAACTGAACATAATTAAATTGTTTTGAAATTTAAATAAGTACATTTGTTCAAGAAAAAATAACATAATAACTAATGCACCTCCCTCCCATAAGGAAGCATAGCCTCAAGTGTGTTTATATTGCCAGAGCTATAAACTACTGTTCAGCATGTGCTGACTGTGCTCCACCATAAAAAACACATATATATAAAAGTATCCCTTTCAGGTGTGCAGGGCCTCCTCTGCCAATGCTGCCTGAAACCAGTAAGGCCTGAACTTTTGACTCAAAAGCAAAGTTCAGACACCCACCAACACTGTTAGGACTTGTGTTTTGGACAAAACCATGCTGCAGGGGTTTATAGCCAGAAGTGACATTGCTGACCTTGTGGAGGCAAACAGCCTCTAGTAAAGGCAAGTGAACATTTCTATGATTTCCAGAACCTCTGCTCTTCAATAATCCTCTCAGCTTTTCAGGGTAAGAAATGACGAAATGTTAACATATACTGCAAAATCACAGTTGCTAAATTAACATCAAATAGTATAAACTACCCATGTAAACTTCATTGTGCACACATGCACATTCAACCCAACATTGTACGAACAAGCCTGACCCAGTGCATGGACATCCAGCTGAATTTAGACAAAGTCAGTCAAATTTATCAGGAAAGGGGTTTTTTGTTTGGGCTTTTTGGCATCCCTCCCTCAAAAGAGATGAGGACATAGCAAAAGCCCGCGGAGTCTTACACCAAGGTGCAGGACCCCTTAGAAGGATTGGACTAGATGTAGTATGGAACAAATCCAATTTTCTAAAGTCAAGTTCCATTGCAAAGAAATAGGGAGCCCATGCATTAGGGAACTGGATTCCATTTCTACTACAGTTAATACTCCATTTCCACTAAATCCTAATGCAAATTCCTTGTAACATGCAAGGTACAGTGTTAAGAAGGACAGCCTGTTAGAAAACTTCTTGCTCTCTCAGGGCAAGCAAGACTAAAAAGAGTTTCCTTTGGTCTCCCTTAAAACAGTTTTCCATCTCCTAAAATGAATGGTTTGCTCTAGATTCCCAACTATGTTACCACATTAAGTTGTTCAGACTTTTTTTAATTTACAGGACTTCTTTCATACAATTTGAAAAATTCTTCAGAAAATGGAATGCATAACGAACAAAAAAAAAAAATCCCAAATGTGTTTTTCAAAACCAACACAAAAATGGTTGCTTTAAACAAAATGTAAATACATATAAATACAAATATATATAAATACGTAAAACATTCCTAGCAGCAATTGGTTCACCTGTGGTTTCCACTATCAGTCTGAAAGGTGGCAACAACAAATCTTTGTAGAAATCTTACAAAGCTACCTATGTGTGAAAACTCATTGGCTTTGAATGCTCAGGGACATGCTGAATCAACTGCTGAACGAGCAACATCACAAATGCAAGCACTGACACGCTGTGGACAGATGGAGTATGACTGTGTCAGTGAGCCTTCTCCTGTCTGCATGATCCATCCTTTTTCACAAAGGTTTTGGGACATCCATGTCAGAAATCATTGGAATTATAGAAGCACGATTGAAAGCACACAACTATTTTTAATGCCAATGTATCCTTTGGAATACAGATCTTATAGAGGAATAGGAATAAAAGTGTTCCATTCAGTTTAGTCCATTTCAGTGAACAACTACAGACCAGAACATTTACTATTGAGCACTTCTATTTAGCAAAAGTTACCTGAGTGAACTCAGAATACTACTAGTGTAAATCATACAAGTAGATATGCATTCCTAGCTGGAATTAACCCATCAGCAGTGAATGGGGTGGATTCTGGTGTGTGTCTGGTCTTGCTATTTATGATAACAGATCAGGGCTGTGTCCTGACATAGGCCGCAGCCCTACACCTGCTGCACCTTGCTGCTCCCAAAAAGGGAATGTCACACTTCCCTAGACTTTGAGCTGCATCATTTAACCCTCTGATCATTTGCCTACCTCATAATGCTAACTCAGTGGAAAAGATCCAGATTTTTTCATTTCCAGAGTAGTTCTAATATTTTAGCAAACAAAATCAAACTTGCAGAGACCTGCCAAGTGCCAGGGCTGGTACAGGCAGCCAGAATGAGCTCTGGGCCAGGATCAAGGCGACACCACAATGAAAACCTTTCCCTTTGTGGATGTAGTGAGCTGTCAAACTGACCCATTACACCTCAGGGAAAGCATTCCTTCTGCATGTCTTTTTGTCATAAAGGAAAAAAATAACTAGACACTGGTTTTTGGATCTCAGGATGAGTTCTGCTGGGCTGCTATATGGTGAAGTTACCTTTCATGAATTTTCACATGGCAATCTGGATGTCACTATCCCCCAACTTTCCTGGTACCTTGCTTTCTCCCACAGCAGTTTCACAAGAAGGTCAGACTTCTCCCTTTTCTGCTCCCCCAAATCTTTAGCATTATATAAGCAAGATCTCCAAACCACTCTCCTCTAATTATACACTATGTTTCCAAATCATAGTGGTTTTCATTTTTAGAAGTGTAGGTATGTTTTATGACTCTATGGCAAACACATTAATTCTATTTTAAAAAGGTCTATAAAGTGGTAATTGAAAAAGCAAATACAAAAAATCCTGGCAAAAAAAAATCTACAAAGATAAACTTACAGCTGAGGAACTGAGTTCCCTAGTTATTTCTTCTATTGCCCTCACTGTAAACAATCTGGATTTCAATTTATAGGGAAAAAAAAGTTTGTTTCTCCTGCTATAAATTCAGCACCTTGCACTATATCCTTGCCAGCAGACCAATATTGCATATCCTCCAAGGCAGGAAAGAAAAAAAATAAAGCTTACCTGGAACCCATTTAATCTCCATTCCTATATCCTTCTCTTCCTGTTTTTTCTCTTTTTCTTGGATACTTTGCAAAAGTTCTCTGTATCTGGCAATTTGCTCTTCATCATCTTTTTGGCTTTTCCTCGGTTTGTCATCTTCCATTTCATTAGCAACATCACCATCTAGAAGGAGAGAGCAAAGTTATCACAGGGAGCCTCAAGAAAGTGAGCAACTGAAGTTAATCTTTAGGAAATACACCTAAGCCATATACATTATTTCTAAAAGATAATATAAAATATTTTCATCTATTATTCTCCCACAGAGTAACCAGTTTAAGAATTTCCTTATTTAGACGAAATAAAAATAATATCTGAAAAGACAAAAGAAAATTTGTCCAGCAAAGGAAATCATTGACTGGACACAGCATCCTTTACTTTGTTTCAAAATTATAAGTTTCAGAGTTCCTTCCAGCAGAGTAGTACGAAAATCTCAAAAAGCAGTGGTGCAAAGCATTTTCAAAATAGAATGCTACATTTTGCCAAACAAACAGCATGATTCTGGAAAAGATACTTATTCAATGCCTTCATCATCAGTGACTTGCTGAACGAACAAATGAAGTAGGGCAGAAAGAAGGCTTCTTTCTTCCCTTTTTTTTAAAGAAAAAAATCAACAAATATGTGACTTACAATAAGCTTTTAAACAAATATTTCAGTGTGAACAGACCTGAAAAATGCTGCAGCTCCTTTAGCTGTAGAAAAGCAGGTTTGGGGCAGGCTCATTTTTCCTTTTTCTCAGGATTAGCAGTAAAGCTGTGCTTCCTACAGTACTGAATTGCACGGACAGCATAACCAGTGCCCAGAAACACCTATCACAGTTGCAAGTCTGGTCTTTGGCTAAAACTGAGGAGTGACAGCGTTCTCTTCCATATCCCATCACTGCAAGAGGCTGGTTGTTGGCTGGAGGCAGAAATCTTTACTGTTCAGAGAACCACAGAATCATTTAGGTTGGACAAGACCTTGAAGATCATTGAGTCCAACTGTTAACTCAGCATGGCTAAGCCAGCACTGAATCATGTCCACAAGTACCACATCTATACCTCTGGGGATGGTGATTCAGCCACTTTCCTGGGCAGCCTGTTCCAATACCCTCAGCCCTTCTCTCATTCACTAAGAGGGTTACCCTGTAATGAAAGGAGCCTGCCTTTCACAAACCTGTGCTGACTGGCCTGAGCTCCTGGTTGTCCTGTATGTGCCACGTGATGGCCCACAGGATGACCTGCTCCATGACCTCCCCAGCAACAATGTTGGGCTGACAGGCCTGTAGTTCCCTACATCCTTCTTCCAGCCCTTTCTGTAGATGGGCATTACATTTGCTAAGTTCCCATCAACTGGGACCTCCCTGATTATCCAGGACTGCTGAAAAATGATGGAAAGTGGCTACGTGAGCACATCTGCCAGCTCCCTCAGTACCCTGGGGTGGGTCCCATCTGGCCCCACAGATTTGTGCGTCTCTAAGTGGAGTAGCAGGTCACTGACCATCTCCCCTTGGATTATGGGGTCTTCTTTTTGCTCCCTGTCCTTGTCTCCCAGTGCAGGTACCCAGAGAATCGGTCTTACTATTAACGACTGAGGCAAAGGAGGCATTAAGTACTGCAGTCGTTTTCTCATCCTTTGTCACTGTGCCTCCCTCTGCATCCAGTGAAGGATGGGGATTCTCCTTAGCTCTCCTCCTATTGCTAATGAATTTATAGAAACAATTTTTGTCTTTCACAGCAGTAACCAGGTTAAGTTCTAGCTTGGCAGTGACCCTTTTAATTTTCCCCCTGCATAACCTCACAACACCCTTGAAGTCCCCCTGAATTGCCTGCCCCTTCTTCCAGAGTTCATAATATCTCCATTCTTTCCTAAGTTCCAGTCAAAGCTCTCTGTTCAGCCAGGCTGGGCTCATTCCCTGCCGGCTCATCTTTTGCACAGCACATGGGGACAGTCAGCTGCAGCTGCTTTTCCACTTTCCTCATCAGAAGCTGAGATCTAAGAGTGAAGCATCTGCTCATGCAAAAGGCAACTCTGTTTTGAAGACAAGTAGAAAAAGAAGCCATTTGGTTGTTTCTTCCTCCTGGTGTCCCGTGAAACAAGAAGCTGGACTGGATGGCAACTGAAGACATCCTAAAGACAAAAAGGGCTCCCCAGAACCTGGGTAGGCAAGGGGCTCCTGGTTTGTATCTATCACTCGTTTTGCTAGGAGAAATTTAAGAGGCCATACCTATTGCCATTCTTTCTCAGATAAAATTTGCATTTCTTCTGTCAAAACTAACAGTTTTAAAACAAATGTTCAACTTTGCCTTCAAAAGAACTGTAGGAGCTTTTAATTCTGTAGGCAAATAAAGCACATTTGACAACAGCTGCAAGAAAGGAAAGTGAGCTGAGTATGTTCTCAAAGTTTGTTCAGAGTTCAAATAACCTTGTCAGTAGCTTTCAAGTATCACGCTGTATTGCACAACATCAGGAAACACTTTCTGATGGATATTAAGGCAGCATGCTTTCTGCCAACTGCTTGTTCAAAGGCTTTTTGAACAAAACACACAAACTAAAAAGTTCTGGGGCATTAACAGCTGCCCTGAAAGAGAAATACAATCAACCTGGGAAGGGGAAAAAGGCAAAAGCTGATGAAATTTAGAGTTTAAAATTCTTATTGTTTTCGAAAGAAAGTAGTAATAGAAGTGCTAAAAGATTTAAAAAGAAGAAAGTTAAAACCATGAGGCTGGTCAGAAACATTCCAATACCACAACTTGTGGGGGCATGTTTGTTTTTAAAAGTTGAAATTAATACAAAATATAACCAAGTGCAGAGGTTCAGTACATTAAATTGGTGAGTGGCAGCTGAGTTAGCTGAGATCACGTTCTTGTTAGTACAGGGTTGTGCAAAGATCATGTTCTTAGCTTAAGAACATTATCTTGCAATAGCCGAGTAGATTATTCCTTTTGTTAAAAAAACTCAGCCTTAGAAACTAAATACAGTAGAAAACTTCTAGCAGATATAAAATTTGACAAGAGATCTGCTTCAAAGCTGAATATTTTTTAAAGATGAGGGAGAATTTTCCTTCTGTGATGTAATGGCACAGCAGAAAACTCAGCTACTTACTTGGATGCTGATGGCCATACCATAAAAATTGCACTAAATGTCTCAATTCTATTCAAATTGCACTAAATGTCTCAATTCTATCCAGGGTAGTTACTCAACTTCAGATAGAGAAAAAATTTTAAAAACCTCCACCTACAATGCATGCAGACCCATAGAATTAAAAATAAAAGGCTTCATATTCCAGTGTTCCAGAAGCAAGTCTGAGGTAGAGGTTTTTGCACTGTACTGCAGCACAATATGAAAAATTTTATGTGTTGACCTCAGTCTTGAGCCAGAAAATAATGACAAAGAAAATGATGGGGTTTAACTCCATTTCCCCACATTCCAAGCACTCCCTGAACAAGAAGATGTGCAAATTCCATTACTTCATCCCAATGATAACAAAAAAAAGGGAAAAATTTAGAATACAAGAAGAGGTTTATTCAAAGCCTATCAATGTCTTCCTGGAAGATATTTTTCAGGGAGAAAAGATATTGGAAGAAGAGAATGCAAACAGACAGATAACAGTAAATGAATAGTGAACATTAAATTATGGCACTTTTTTAGGGTTTTCTTGCATTTTCCTTCAGTCTGTGTAGTCTACCCATGGAGGAGTGTGCACTGCATGTAGCTTTTAAATCTCCCCCTGCAAACCAGGTGAGTGCTGTTGCTGCAGCCTTCAAGCACCTGTCTGTGCAGAGGTGACTGGGCATCACTAGAGCCAGGCCTAGGAGCCAGCCAGACCTAAGCCAAGGTTAACACTCTTGCAATCACAGTCAGTCCTGAGTAAGGACTCACTGGCCTGCAAAAGCACAGGGGGATGTGTTCTTCAAGTTGCTGGGCACCTCCAACAGCTTGTATGAACTTCCTAGAAGGAATGCTGAGATGACCCTTCCTGGCCTTCCAAGCATCTTCAATTACAAAACAAACCCAACCCAACAGTTCCTGCAAACACTGTGTGGAAAAGTATCCAACACCTGCATCAGTTGCATCAAGTTTCTAATGCTTCATAGAAAGAAAATAATCAGGTTGTGGTATTTCTACTCTGAAAATTCCCATGAAATTCCACCCGGCCTTGGCCAACTCATAAAATGCTAAATTCTCTTGCTGCTTTTTTCCAGAGACAATAATAAATAATTGCATGTTCTACTTCTGTCACTTTCCACTTCTTAGCCTTCTGTAATAGCTCTAGCAAATATAAACACATGTGGCTACTGCTCATTTTTAAGAGAAGACGACTGTACTGTTATCTAATAAAGTGCTATATATGCATTTATATATGTAATCCCGAGTTATTGCACCAAATAGACGTCAGAATTGTGAAAAGATTTAATAACTGGTCTGATTTTATTTAACCATGATTATTAAAAATAAGATTTAGCAGCATTATTTAAATAAAAACTCCTCCCTCCCAACCACTACATTTCCCTTCTCTGCACTTGTGCACCTCTGCATTGGGGCAGCAGCACAAAACAAAAGACCTACTGGATTTATGCAGTCTTATATTGGAAGTCAAATACCACAGGAGACTGGGCTTCCTGCTCAGATTTCTGCTGTGGAGAGCAGGGATCTACATGGAGTTAGCTGCGGGCCTGCTGGTGTTCAGTAAGTGTTTGGACAACTCTTATGTACCCGTCTTAACTTTTAGGTTGTCTTTTG
The DNA here is from genome assembly GCA_013400975.1 of Atrichornis clamosus. NCBI lineage: Eukaryota > Metazoa > Chordata > Aves > Passeriformes > Menuridae > Atrichornis > Atrichornis clamosus. Next base: position 16,363 of record WBMZ01008782.1, read on the forward strand.
TGGAGTCACACCTTGGACCCAATGATCCTCGTGGGTCCCTTCCAACTCAGGATATTCTGTGATTCCATGATTCTGCTATCAAGACCAGCTAATTAAAAATACACCCATAAAAGTATTTTATCATATAGTCTGTTTCAGTATTTGTGTGCTGTGCAAAGCAGAACAGCAGAAAAGATGTTGCTCTTGAAAAGATAAAAAAACCAGATTAGCCATAACCCCATAATGCTTAATTTCAAGCATATTTAAAATGCTATAAACTAAGTCACTGGTGGTCATAGTCAAAACAGCAATTATGGGTTGGATTTGATGAATGCCACAAACACTTCCTAACTGGAATAAATGTACCCAAGTAACAGAAAATTCAGAAGCAATGTAAAGGAGGAACTTTGTGCTATGAACCACAACATTCCAGGTCACTGAAATACCTGATATTACAGAACTGTTGTTTAACAGTAATACAAACATTCATGATGCACACATTTTAAGTTGAAAAATTCCATGAAAAAGAACCAGATTAGAACAGGCCAACAAAAACACGTTTATAAATAAAACATTTAAATAAGTTTTAAAAGTATGAATAAAAGTCCAGGACATTTGTTCCCTCCTTATCAGATGCCTAAATTTCCATTCAAGCAGCTGACATTGATTTTTCCCATTTGTGCATAGCACCACATAATTCTGCTGGATGGAACCCTGACAGATGAAATCCTGTTTTGTATCACATAATTGAATGGATAAAATGTCAGGAACACATTAAAGACATGACAACATAATTCCTCTATTAATAACTTACTTTTCAAAACATCATTTGAATCTAGACATTTCCAGGTTTCAAATTTATTAGTGTGATAAGGTTACTTAAGGTCTTTTTTTTTTCCTTCCTAGCAATGGAATTTTACTGTTTAAAATTTCTGAAGTGTTGTTCACATGGATATTTGCTTTCATCAGAACCCTATCATAGATGCTCTTCTTTAACATCATGGCAGTCTTGTACATCATAGAATGTGGAAATGCTTTACTCTGCATCCCCTGCTCCCCTTTACAGACTTCACTAAGCACTACCAGAGAAACTAAAGCTCGCGACGGTGCAGTTTGTGAGTTTTTATATAAGATGAGAAACAAATGGTCATTATCCCTGCCAAGATATTGCCAAGCTGAGCTTGCTGCCATGAAATTTCCTAACTCTATAACCAGAAAAATCTGTAATGTTCTTTTGCACGCTCCAAGCCCATCTCTGATTGCAGCAACCTGCTTTAATGCGGTATAAATCAATTTTAACATCTGTTTGAAAGACCTGATTAAGTCTTAATGAAATTTTATTTGCCTTGTAATTCAGGCTATATATATATATATATAATTATACACATATATATATATGAATTTCAAAATGAAAACAAGCAAGTTAAATCAGGAAATTTAAACGTTGGGCTCCATATGCGGAAGACTTATGTACCTTACAAAGTTAGATTAAATTATCTTTATATTCTTAAGAAGTACATGAATCAAAAAGCATTTGAAAGATGCTACTGTTCATTTAGTCATTACCCACTTTGCATTTCAAACTAGAACCTCTCCTCTGAAAAGGAAACACTGCAAGTTCTATGGGTCTATAATTTATCTCAGAAATGAACAGATTAAAAGCAGATATTGCCAAACTTGACAAAGAGATGCCAAGGTACCCTGCAAAAAGAGAAAATAGGAGGTAGGAGGAGAAATAAAAAAGCAAGGTAATTATTTTACACTCAGAGGTGCAAGCTCCTATTCAGAAAGCAGCTAATGTAGCCCAGTGGAAGGTGTCCCTGCCCATGGCAGGGTGTTGGAGGTAGATGGTCTTTAAGGTCCCTTCCAACCTGAACCATTTAGTGATTCTACTCAGGGGCTCAATCATTAGGATCACTCCAAATCACCTGCCATTTGGTAATTTTTGATGAATGTTACTCAGGCTTCATAAAAAGGCTACAGATCTTTCATTCAGCACTGAATGAACAGAATAGGTACGGCAGTCTCTACATAAATCATTCAAATATATGATGAAAAATAACTTCAACAGATTTATCACATCAACAGTGACAAAAACAGGCCATGATTTAGATCATGTGATCTTGCTACTCGAAATTACTTAGTTTCTAATCATTATAGTGGTTTGAATCAAACATTAATTATACCGAGAGAGATTTTGTAGTAGAGAAATGAAAACCAGAAAGCTGTTTTAAACTAGAGGACAATACTTTAGTCACACGCACTAATAATCTTGTAAGTAGGCTAAAACTCCAAACTCAGCTAACTCACTTTGACCTCAAAAAGAATGTCATCATTTTGGGGTCATACTAGTGATATTGTTTATTTGGAGAATCAGAATCAAGTTTGCATAATGAATCTCAATGGTGACTTTAGACATATCATTTTAAAAACTCATACATGTGTTTTCCTATCTTGTATAAAGAACACAGGAAAAGTGTATTTAACTCAAACAAACAAATAAAAGGAAAAAAGAAAAAAGAAATGAGAAGATCCAGTAAATTTAAAGAACTGTATAGCTTCCATGTTAACAGGCCTAACTTGTGAAATTAAAAAAAAAAATTAGTATCTGTCAATTCGTCAATGTTCTGTCATCAAGCCAATTATTTCCTAATTCAAAACAGCCCAAAAAAAAAAATGCCAACATGCTCCCACAATTTCTCTCCACCTTTAGGTCACACACACAAAACATGCATAGGCCAGTTCCAGAGGTGTTTAGCCCTGGAGAAAATGTAAGTTATTTTCATAGTAGAACCTGACCACTGCTTTTATATAACAAACATAATATTGTCCTTGTAAAAGATGACATTCAAAGTGTTTTCTATAGATATGAAATTTAACTATTTAAATAATTTATGTTCAAAACCCTGCAGCTAATAACTTCATGTACAACATTTATTACCGAAGTACCTTGCTGCTCTTCCTCCTCTTCTTCACTTGAAGAAGCTAAATAAGCTTGAAAATCCATGTCAAGAAGTTCCTCTTTGTTGAAAGTTCTGCTGAGTGATGTTACTCGCTCATGATCTGTCTCATCCCATGTGATATCTACCTTAAAAATAAGAATGTCAGTTGTAGAAGTTGGAACACCAAAACTAAACATTGTAATGCTGTCTTTTTAGGGGAAATTCTTTGATACCTTCCATTTAAGATACAATATAAAGCTGTTAGTAATGCTTTCTACAATAACTAGCTATAACAACCATTTAGTAACATAAATGCAATTACAACTTTTTGGAATTTATTCTACAGTCAGTTTCAATGAGTTTGAGCTACAAGAAAGACTGAAGAGATCTCCTGAATGGTTCTGTAATAGCAGGTCACACAACACAAAACCTCTGTAAGCCAAATTTTCTTTGTGGCAGCAGATACTGGTGTTGAAGCAGGCACCAACTCCTCTTTTCCTCTTCCAGCAGCAACTCACTGCTGGAATCACACACGGATTGCAGTGGGGACAATGAAAATGTTTGCACAACTGCACCCTCAACCAGAACATGAAACAGATCTGACTGAAAAAAGATCCAGCAGAAAGTACTTCTTTCTCAACTAATCACTTCTCCAATCTGATTCACTTCATGGCCAGATGGAAATTTTGGCTGTCAGTAAGACAGAGTAGGAATGAATTGCTACAAGGAAGGGAAGAAACTATTTAAGCCTGGCACTATCAGCAAAAAGCTCTTATTGATTTACACACTAACATCCATTTCAGGCAAATTAAAAGATTTAAGCATAAATAATAAAGTAATTTCATGTGCAACTTGTCATAGTGATATAATGAGGTCAAAATACAGTATTTAATTTGTAACAGAGAAGCCCAATCTCTTCTAAAATCCAAAACAGAGTTGCAACTTCTGGGTCCATAACATGCTTAAATCTTTTAATATGTTTGATGTCTTTATTTTGAAATGGTGGAGATAATCAGGAATCTTTTTCCCACTACATATATAATTTATAAGCTGACAGCAAACTAAACAAATTAGAAAAACATTACAAAAAGATACCTTTGATGTTCCCATAGCAGCAGATGTGAAGTACTTTGGCTTATAAGCAGCTATGTTCACTTCTGAGGCTACATCTTTTGGCTTATCATCAAATGTAATATTATCTGGAATAAATCTTAAAGGCAAATAAAACATGTTGCTCTTCAAATATATTGGGAAATTGCATAGTATAAACAGTCTTAAGCTTTTCATGAGCATGGTACATCAGCATGAAAGAATTAGCTAAAATAAAAAGCGGCTAAGCCTGAAAAGTGAACAAAAGGAGTGGACAAGTACTCCACACATGTAAAATTCACTGCCTGGCTTCTGCACAGCTATTCCACAGGTTTTCAGTGTATAACTATGCCGTGTTTGGGAAGTATTTCAATTTTCAGTCTGGTATAGACAGGACATGGGTGGTTTTTTGAGTGGTTTTCTTTGTTTTAAGAATCATATTTTCAGAAAGTTTAATATTAAAAATTAAAAAGAAAAAAGTGAATAAAATAGGATTTGGAAACAGATAAATAAAAAATTTCAAAACCTTTCAGGAAAGCCTGGTACATCTTGAAAACTGTAATTAGTAAGGAAAAAAAAAAAGCTAAAAAGACCAAAGTCATGGTTAAGAACTGAAGAACTTAGGTTTAAAAAAACCAAAAACCTTGATATACTACATGAGAAATTACTTAAGATTTTTAAAAAATAATTGCAAATATAACTTGATAAATACTATTCAACATTAAAATTTAATAGCACAGAAGATTAGGAAAATCATTGGAGAATTTTAAACATCTGTGTCTGTTGTAAAATATTATCTATGTTTAAAATGATCAAAAGTTACATGTTCACTTGGCAAAGAGCATCTTTTTCAAAATGGTTCAAAGCAAATTAAATTCTTCTAGAAAATAATTCAAAGCAAAAAAACCTTAACTTTCACTGACTTCCAAGAGTGCCCATAACAGAGGCCCCAGCAGACAAATAGGGCTTCTGTCACAGCTTTTTATGATTTAGTAACTTTTCTGCAAGACTGAAAGGCTTTTTTTGCAACAAAAGGAAACACTAACAATAAAGCAAACCATAATTTAAAATCCTTTCTTCTATAAATATGACTTTTGAAACATTAGAGCATCTAGCTCATTCACAAGGGCTGACATATCTATTGCAGCTTCATGACAACTGCAGCAATAATCTTGCCCTGTGGTAAGGAATCCTGAAAAAGAGCCATTTCTGGACCCTTGTGGAAAGAAAAGAGAAAAAGAAAAAAGCAACAGTGTGCTGTTTTGTTTTCTAAATCCTACCACTTCACTTAATTGTACCAAAAGCTTGAAGATGTAATCATAACATTTTATCTGGCTCTTTGGAAAATAATCTCTCTATGCAGAGATCCTCTTGAACTTCCCATATTACAATAAAAATGGTCAAAAAGAAGAAAGAAGAACCAAAGAGGAACCTCACAACTCACTGGATGTCTAATTTATCTTCATATCTCATTTTGCTTACAGAATATAGTCAATATAGTTTACTCCAAATTATTTTAAACGGCCTTTAACTCACCCTCCCTGGCCCAGCATGTAAAAACATCACCAGTGGAGTTACCTCAGGTCTATGAAAGAACAGCTACTTTCAAATTCCAGGCCATCACATTCCTCATAAATTTTATTGGCTGTTTCAGGAGAATCACATTCTACAACTGCATAGAAGTATTTCAGTCGCTTAAACTGGTATTCCCTCAGTTTTTCCCTATAAATCCTGCAAAAGTGGAGAAAACACCACAGTCAGGTGAGCTGGCTTTAACAATTTTTTATTTGCAAAATACTTTAATTCAACTCATCAAAAAAGCATGCACCAATCAAACACTCTCCTGATATTATAACATTAGATGTCAAACAGCACAAAGTTCACCAGTATTCAGTTTTGCTCAAGTAAAAAGACTATTTCACACAGTTTTATTAAGTGTAAAATTTGTGTATGACTCTGTTGAAACATCACAGGGATGAGGTCCTGTGAATGTGAAGGGTATGTGCACAGGTAGGTAGCTACAGGTGAGGTAGCTCTGGGATACCTGGATTTCTGTTTGTTGTGTTTCAGATGCTTTCAAGCCCACTGAGCAGTAAATCTAACACTTCAGGATGCACCTTGATGCACACAGTGAAAGTGACCTCAGAACATGCTCTAAGTCCATCTTACACTCCCCTCATGTACTACAGACCATCTTCAAAGGGATCTGCCCTTATTTTAGAAACATCCAGATTTTCTAAATACAGGGCAGTCCAGCAGGATGTATTATACAAATATGGCCCCAGTCAAGCTGCCAAACATCTGGAAATTCTGGAAAAATATAAAAGCAAAACCTTTAACAAAAGTAAAAAAAAGAAAAAAAAAAAAAGAAATGCCTGAAGAAGCCAGGACAATGGTAGGACTGAGGAGCTCAGCCTAGTAAGCCAGGGTTGCTTGCTGGTGGCACTCAAGAAATCTCAATCTGGGAATTCCTGGACCAAGTTAAGGTCCTTGTTGATTCATAGATAAGAATTTTGACAGTGAACACCAAAGGGAGTTTGCTGCATGAATGGCAATTTGCAGAGGAGAAATGCTGTGTTAAGCTCCCCACGCATTCATTCCATTGATTATTCCAACAAGCTACATCATAAAATTTTGAACTCACATCAATAAGCAAATCTTCTCAAGTTTCACCATAATGCATTTATTAAATGCACTAGTAATGAACCAGTGCCAATTGTAAAACAACCCTTGAAATAACCTAAAAAATTAAGGTGTCCACAGGAGACTTCCACATATGAACTCCTGGAAACAAGAGTGGATTGGGATTTTTACTAAGAATTCACATATTATATCTCTCATTTGAAGACAAAATTAAAATTAATACCCATCATCTTCTGTGGTATTCTCTGGAAGATCAAACAGTTCCACAGGTCCTTTTTGTTCTTCCTCTTTCAATCTCTCTTTTCCAAACTCTGAAGGATAAATCTACAAATATAACAACACAAAACTCAGTTTTTAACTGTGACATAATGACCAACTAAGAAAAAAAGTCTCATCAGGCTTTTAGACTTTACATTTTTTATTTAAAATCAGTTAAGGGATGAATTCCAGAAACTCTAATACCTTCCAAATTTTAATGTACAGAAAAGAATAACCAAATTGCCTGCTAGGAATTTTGAGATAGATGAAGAACAGGAACCCTGACTTTGTTCACTCTACTGCGGCCTTCTTCAGAAAGGGGCATCTGATTAACATTTCTCAGAGAGTTGAGGCAGACACTAATAATGGAAAAATATAACTTAATTGACCAGAATACAACCAATTTATTAAGAACTTCAAAGCGGTGAAAAACAATGTGTAAGAGAGGTTGGAATGCATTTAGAAATAGGTCTGAGGTTGGGTTACCTACCATAAAGACCACTGAAAATTAAACTAATCAAGGAAATGTAGTCTTCTCCTACTAGAATTGAGAGCTTCACTATTAGTCTCAGAAAACCTGCACTTAGAGCCAGCCTCATAAAGTCAATGAGAAGTCAACGGCTTTGGCCTCTAACTCTACCAAATACATGCCTGTTACTGAAAAGCAGCAGGTTTATTTCTAACACAGCAAGTTAAATTCCAACAGTTTCTCTTTTAACACATTAATATCCATTTCAGTTCTCCACAAACTGTCTTACTTCTTACTTTGTAGTCTATTTTTTTTTACCAGTAAAAGTCAGTACTCCTTTCAGAAATCAGGTCTTACCTTAACAGAAAACACTGTTCCTGCTTTGGGGGTGAAAGAATTAAATAGAGCCAGCAAATCCTTAGCCTTCAACCTATCCCAATCCATATTACAAACTGCCAATCTGCTTGTAATCTGAAAAACAAGAAAATAAAATTCATAGGTTTAATTCTAGACTGTTGTGGGGAATACACAATACTCTAGCAGAAATCAGTGGTAAAAATCAAAGTTAGCGATAAACTTTGCTGAAAAAAATAAAAGAAGCAGTGTCCTCATGACTTTTTATCACTTAAACTAGCAAAGATCAGAAGCAGCAATGACCACAGCAGATAAAAATGACATAAATAGTGAAGCACCACAGAATGGTCTGCATCCATTTGAGATTTAGAACTGCAGTGACAACATCATCACTTAGGATTTTGTTATCATCAAATACTGTTAGTAACAACAGCAACCGCTATCACTGTATTGTGACAGCACTAATTCTGTGATTTCTTATACACTAATTGTGCTAGTTGTAAAGTCTTATTTCACTGTCTAATGATGTCTAAATTTCTTAAAGTGTAAGTTAAATAACTAAATTTTTAAAGTGAAAAAAACCAGCAGTGAACAAAAGCAGTACTATTTAAATACTGGAATTTCTCAACGGCTCAATTTTTTTTGTTCTTTCACTTGTTGACAGCTTATCTATAGGAAAGTCTGCTTAGGGGGGAAGAAGAGACATCAGTGACAACTGCAAGTCTCTCACTGTCAGACAATTTAATCAACACTTGCATTCTGTCACTAAAAGACTAAAAACCTTTATGAAAAATACTTCTACAAACTGTTCCATAGATGAAGGTCTTTAATGAACTCATAACATTTCTGAGTTTGTGCTGTAGTAACTTTTCACATGCAAAGTATTGTTACCTCATCTCCACGAGGGGCATCTTTATCCAGCTCGCGCCACGAATGCTCGATCTCTGGCTCCTTTGGAAACAGCTCGTTTAAATCCTCATCATCCTCTGAGCTCGTTTCAATGTTCCCTATGCCTCTGGCTAGATCAGGCCCACTATCACTTTCTTCATCTTCTTCTGAATCACTGTCACCTTCACCCATTTCCCCATCATATTCTGGCTCCTCTTCCTCGCCTGTTTCCCCACCATCTTCTGGTTCGTCTTCTTCCGATTCTGCATCCTCACTTGCAGAAGTTTCTTCCTCTAACTGGCTTTTGCATTTTACACTTTGATCACAGATGTCTGAGCAAAGAAGGATAAACATTAGATACCTATTTTTATGTCAGAATTACATATGATCCCTTACAAAAAGGAAAAAGTCAGTGTTTTTTCATACCTATTTACAGGATCCCTGAAAGGTGTAACGATGCAGGAACAAATTACATCAGGGAAGTGCAAATAATAGAAAACATCAGTGATACACCCTTTTGTTAGTCTAGTCTGGTCTAATCTAATCTAATTGCTCTTTAGGCCTGCAATTGTATTTTCAATCTCAACTGTAATGAAACATTCTGCTATTTTATTTATATTACAGAATCAACAGGTAGAAATCAGAATTTAATCATGGAGGCTATACAGATGCACCAGGAATACAACAAAGTTTTTCTTCAAGTTACCTGTTCTTTCTAATCCCCTCTAATATTAATGGCTCAATGCTGCCATCTTCACAGTTTCAGTCTACAAGTTGTGATGTGCTTTCATGGTATCAGTTCCTAGATTTGCTGTTCAGTTTGATAAATACAGGAGTGTATACACCGTTATAGATTTTATTTTTCTAACTAACCAACAAGTTCAGCTCCAACAACTAAAAGAACAGAGATGCTCACAATCTCACTGAAGAATCAGAACTGATTCTATACAGAGCTGACTAACTCCAATCCTTCAGCAGCACTGAATCTGAATCAGTCAGCTATTTTATAACAAATGTTGTAAAATATCTTCCATGGATAAAACAAAAGAAACAACATCCAAATAAACACAGCTGGATTCTCCTTGTTATTTGAACAACTAACCTGACTCTTTCATTTTTTCTCCTAGGGTGTGGTCCTTCCCGGGAGCTTTGACCGACTTAGTACTGCTTGCTTGTGAAGACTTTTCCTTGTTTTGAACTGAAATGGATCTTCCTCCTGATGCACCTCCTTGATTATTTTCCCCTTTGGGTAAAAGGCCCTTGTTTCCCCGAGAGTGATCAACTTCTGCTGCAGTTTTCCCTGAGTCCTCTTTCATGTTGAACTTAGATTTACTTTTTTGTCCTTTTTTAAGGTCATTTAGTTTTGTCACCACTTCACATGTTTTGTCCACCCCTTGTTTACCTATTTTGCTCTCCTCCTTTGGGAGACCACCAGCAACGGCCTTTGCAGAATCTGCTTCTCCTTTACCTTTAGCTTTCTTTTTCTTTTTTTTCCTTAGAGCGAGTTCTTTACTCTCACTTTCTGAAAGATCAGAGTCAGATTCCGACAAGGCATAAAACTTCCTGAGGTTCTCTGCAGAGCTATAGTTAACAGGGCGACCTCTTTTATCCACTGTGTATCTCAGCTTAAACTTCTTGTCATGAAACATCGCTCGGAATCGTTTGTCAATCTTGACTTTACGTTCTTTTTCAGGCATCTCCCAAAACCTGGGATCCCTTGCAACACAGCTGAACCGGCCATCGCTCAGTATCTCCTCTTGGGATGACATTTTTGATGCTGTTGAAGACTTGGACATCTACAGTATGAAAAAACCCCAAACATTTCTGATTTTAAAAACCCCAAATAACATAGATTTAGATATATAACTGAAAAAAACTAAAGGATTAAACAAAGTTGGATTTCAAACTATACCTAATAGTTCCTTCCAAAAGCACATATGGCAATTTCACAGCATCACAGGCCACCTCGTTGGAAGGGACCCCAAGGATCATCTGGCCCAACATTTCTTGGCAAAAGCATGGTATATACAAGATGGCCCAGCACTCTGTCCAGCCAAATCTTGTAAGTGGGAATCCACCACCTCCTTGCCGAGATTATTCTAATGGCTAAAATGTTCTCACCGAGAAAGATTTTCCTCTTGTGTCTAAATGGAATCGCCCCAAGAATTATTTGTACCCATTATCCCTTGTCCTTTTCTTGTGACTCCTTGTAAAAAGCGAGTCTCCATCTTCTCCATATTGGAACATGGGGATAAGGTCTCCCCTGAGCCTTCTTTCCTCAAGGCTGAACAAAACCAGCTTTCTCAGCCTTTCCTCACATGGGAGCTACCTTTGCCCATCCTTGTGGCCCTTCTCTGGACCCTATCCAGCCTGTCTACATCTATTTTGTATGGCAGGAACTAACACTGAACACAGAATTCCAGATGTAACCTGACAAGCAGCAAATGGAATAATGACTTCTTTATCTCTGCTGGTGATGTCTGGTTGATGAAACTCAGCGCCTCGTTGGCTTTGCTGCAGCAGCAGATTTAAACAAGTCACAAATAATCCTGTACCTACCACAGTCTCAGCCTCAAATCTTTGCTTTGTTGGCTGCAGTGGCAGCCCAGAAACCACCCGTGCCCTGGGCTACATCCTAAGTACTGTGGGCAGCAAGTGAAGCAGGGGATTCTGTCTCTCTGCTCTGCTCTGGTGAGACCCCACGTGCAGCGCTGTATCCAGATCTGGGATTCCAGCACAGGATGGACACAGACCTGCTGGAGCAAGTTCAGAGACCACCACGATGATCAGAGGGATGAAGCACCTCTGCTATGAGAAAAGATTGAGAGAATTGGATTTTTTCAGACTGGAGAAGAGAATGTGTCAGGTGACCTAACTGCAGCCTTCCAGTACATGAAGGGAACCTACAAGAAAAATGGAAAGGAGCTGTTTACAAGGGTCTGAAGTGACAACATAATGGGCAATGACTTCAAACTAACAGAAAGTAGGTTTAGATTAGACATGAGGAAAACATTCTTCCCTGTGAAGGTGGTGAGGCCCTGTAAGAGGTTGCTCAGAGAAGCTGTGGATGTCTCATCCCTGGAAGTGTTCAAGGCAAGGCTGGATAGGGCTCCAAGCAACCTGGTCCAGGGGAAGGTGTCCCTGCCCATGGCAGAGAATTTGGAATGAGATAATCTTTAAGATCCCTTCCAACCTAGGTCATTCTATGATTCTACGATAATGGATACACCACGAGTCCACCTGGGCTGCAGAAACATCCCTCCGTGACTCGCCACCAGACCCAGACACAGGACCTTTGGCGAGCTCAGCCCGCTGCCCACGGCAGCTACGGCCATCAGCAGCACCAGGTGCGCCGAGAAGACTGCAGTCCCCGCACCCCCTCGCTCCCCGACCCCAGCGACGGACGCGGCCACAGAGAGAAGCCTAGAAGAAACTCCGCTCGCACTGACCGTGTCCGTGTCCGTGTCCGTGTCCGTGCCCGATCCCCGCGGGTCCCTCACAGCACTACCCGCTGCTACCACGCCGCCACCGCACGCCACTTCCGGCGACGCTACGGCAGCCGCGGCGGGACACGGCTCCCCGCCCACGTGGCGCATGCGCAGAGAGCGTGCGAGGCCGAGCCGATGAGGGGCCTGGCCCGCCCGGCGCTAAGAGCGCGATGGTGCTGCCGGCTCTGGGCGCTGCCGGCTCGGGCCGCTGCCGCTTCTCCTCCTCCCCCTCCCGCTGGCGCTTCGCGGGGTTCGGGCGCGCTGAACCCATTCGACCGACGCCTGAAGCGGAAGCAGAAGAACTGGGCGGCACTGCAGGCCGAGCCTGCCAAGTGCGATTACCTGCGGGAGGAGGTACGGGGCGGGGGAGGCTGGCGGGTCACTTCAAGTTCTGTGGCCAGTTCTGGGCCCCTCACTTCAGGGAGGACATTGTGGGGGTGAAGCGGGTCCAGAGAAGGGCAACGGAGCTGGTGAAGGGGCTGGAGCGGAGGTCGTCTGAGGAGCGGCTGAGGGAGCTGGAGGTCTTTAGCCTGGAGAAAAGGAGGCCCAGGGCGGCCCTTCTCAGTTTCTACAACTAGTTGGATGGAAGTTGTTGCCAGGTGTGGGTCGGGCTCTGCTTCCAGGCAACCAGCGACAGGATGAGAGGACGTAATCTTAAGGTGTACCAGGGGAAGTTTAGGTTGGACTTTAGGAAGAATTTCTTCACAGAAAGGCTGACATTGGAATGGGCTTCCCAGGGAGGTGGTGGAGTCACCGTCCCTGGAGGTGTTCAAGGAAAGACTGGACGTGGCACTCAGTACCATGTGGTAGTTGACAAGGTGGTTGGTCAGAGGTTGGACTGGATGATCTCAGAGGTCTTCTCCAGCCTCATTGATCCCGTGATTCTGATGGCCAGCTCTCCCTCCAGGTCGGCGGCAGGATCGCGGACAGGGTGTTTGACGTCACCAGGTGAGCCCCACTCTGTCCCGCACCCTTCCCTCGTCCCCAGGGGATGAGACTCCTCGGGAGAACCTCTGGATGGGGAGAGCCTTTCCCCGCGGTCCCACAGAAGGATGCTCGATGGGCTTAGTTCAGTAAGGCCCTTAGATATTAGCAGGTGAAACTTAATATGGTTTAAAATTAAAAATATTTTAACATTTGATTATGCTCTGTGTTGCTAATCTTACCCTTTAGAACGTTTCCTCTTGCTTTGGATGTTGGCTCTGGAAGAGGCTACATAGCTCAGCACTTAACCAAGGTACTGTCTCATCATACTTAAAATTGCTTAAAGGAAGTTCTTGTGTTTCAAATAGGGCTGTGTTACAACTTAAAACAATCCTCTGAGTCTTGAGGAGGTAAATCTTCTCCCCTCTACTCCCATACCTGTAGTTACAGTTCAAAGCTGTGTGTTGTGCAGACTATTCTTAACTTATTGCCACTGAAAACTTGAAAAATGATAATGCTAGGGAAGTTATGTGTTCTATGACAGTTAACTTTCAGTTTTGGGTAGGAATATGTGTGGTTTTTGGTGAATATTGGACACAGTTGTTCAAGAGAAGTGTCATTTTGGAAACTTGGAAGCCATTAACAGTTTACCCTTCATGAACCACACTGTAAGTAAAGGTGCTTCCTTGGCTGTTAATCCATGGTTTATATTTAACTAAGCTTATGCCTAAAAATACAGAACGTACTTTCTGTCACCACTTCTGCCTCAGATGTTCTCCTTGGGAACAGGTACCATGTTGGGTGGGGAAAAATGCTTTCTGCTGTATATAAAGCTTTTATCAATAATTGAAAAGACTCTTTCTAACTTATTATAAATAGATGTAAGTGCCAAAAAATGAATTATGTCCACTTACAAAACAATTTAAATATTTAATAGACTTTTAAAATTTTATTTCAGGAAACAGTTGAAAAACTTATTCAAGTTGATATCGCAGAGAATGCGTTAGTAAGTAGCATTTTGAATCATAAAGTGCTTCAGTTCTTCAGTACAGGAAAGCAAAAGAAGTGAGTTTCTGACGAGTTGTTTTTCTTCTAACCCAACATTAGAAAAATGCTGTAGAATCTGAAATCCCTATGGTCAGAGTTGTAGCTGATGAGGAATTCCTTCCTTTCAAAGAAGATACATTTGATCTCGTTGTTAGTAGCTTAAGGTATGTATTAATAACTTATTTAATTTTGTGCAAGTTGTTAAATAATGTTCTTTTCAGAGTAGCTTTAAGAACATAAAACCAACAAAGATTAATAATCCATTAAAAGCAATAAGAAATGTACTTGCATAGTTAATACGGGCACGCATTAGTAAAAACTGCTGGCCTGTTGATTCTTCCTGATTTGTTTGTTTATTTTCCTTCAAAATACTTGGAGCTTCTCTCTTTCCTGCATTTTGACAAACTAGTCTCCAGGACTTGAATCTTCTCAGATTAACAAAAAGAAAAAGAAAGGGGAAAAAGAAGTGCTGTGTGTATGAACTTTTGTTCTTGTTTAATATCACCTTTAAGCAGGTGTTTCAGAACGGTTGCAGCTTAAGAAACTAGTTTGTGTCTTTGGCTCCTGAAACTTAGCTAATTAAACAGTTACTTGCGTTCCCTAAATTTGATTTAATATGAAATTATAAAATCTGTGCTTCTGTTATTCCAGTTTACATTGGGTGAATGACCTTCCTAAAGCTTTTAAAGAGGTAAGAAATTGGTCTTTAATACTCTAAGTCAGCACTTGCTATTACTTGCATTGAGAGCACTTTGTATTTCCAGGTCTTCTTTAAATAAGAGGCACAGAAATAGCTCATGTTGCACACAAGTATTTTTTACAATATTTTTGTCAGTTTGAGGAGCATCAGTTGATACTGCTACTAACTTGCTGCCTCAAATCAATTTGGAATAAATAACTGAAAGAATATGTTTGTATAATGTTTTCGATTGTCAACTGCTGAGATTGTGGTAACTAATATCACCTGAGACAGTGCTATTGATTTTTGTTGTTGTTAGCTCTTACTACTTGTAGTACAGTACTACACTTCTCCAGAACTGCTTTATGGAACTTGTGTTGCATCTATTTCTCAGCTTTTTTTTTGAAATACAGCTTTGATCAGACTTTTTGATTTTGAAATGAAGCAAATACTCGTTGAGGACAGAAAAGATTTTTTTTTTTTTTTTTTTCCCCAGCTACAGTTTCGGTTATTTTGGATTAGTTCAACTCTTTCCTGCAGGTGCAAACTTTAGTCAAGTCAAAAACATGCAGGAAGAATGAAAGAATACTTTAACCAGTTTGCTGTTTTTTCATTTATTTCAAATTTATCAGTCATTACAGTGCTACTCTATCACCTGTTGGTAGGAATAGAACTACTCTACTGTTACTGAAATAATAAAAATCAACTGAAATGTTTTCAGTACTTAAAAAAATACTTGGAAAAAGTATATAATTTTCACTGGAATTTAAGTGTTCCATAGAGTGTCAAATATTTATTCCTCACACAATAAATATAACTGATACATTATAATGCCTATCAAAGGGGAGGGAACTGGGTTTCTTCGCCAACTTTCATAATTTTCTGTGTTGGTACCGCTCTCTTTAATGGAAACTGCCTTTAACTACCTGATTTTCTTACCTGTCAATTAAAGGCTTTTTTTACTAGCACAGGAAAGGTAGCTTGGTGAATACTTAATTTAAAAACAATTGAAAATATTTTTGTTTCAAAACTGTTGGAAGCTTTTACTATCTTACTACCCTGATTCTGTGATCAGGCTCTTCTGGATATCTAAACCAGGGATCCCTGCCAATTCTTAAGGAAGAAAGAAAGCGTGAATTTATTGGCCTTCTCACTGGGAAGGAGCTAGGACTTAGGAGACAAGAAAGCAGCTTGTCAGCCTAGGTGTTTGAGTTATGATATTGCTGTTCTGGCAAGTTAATAATAAGTAATGGTAGACATAATAAAAATTGCATTACTCTATTGTGTCTCAGAAGTGCAGAGATCACTTCTGGAAACTAAGGCCTCCATTTCTCTTAAATCAAGCCATTAAAAAGTGCTTTTACTGCTCTAAGAAAGTAAAAGCAGCAGCAGCTATCTTAATCTACCCTATTTTTAGAAGTAAATTAATTGAGAATGTTGTTGAGGAGTATCCTGCTGAAAATAGTTTTATACTCCATTTCCACAGTTTGTTCTGTATTTCCTGACTGTAATTTCTGAGGATTCACTCTTTGTTAAAAATAAAAGTCTGTCTTGTCTCTCTTCAGACAGTATTTGTTTGCAGTGTCAGCAGAAGCCATGACACAGCTTGCCCTGCAGAATACAGTCAATACTAAAAGTCTGTTACAGCTATTACAATGATTGCTTTTGAGTTTTTTAAGAAAAAAAGTCTAAGAACCACTTAGCTACCTAGGCTTAATGTAGAAAACCCAGTGAGATTTGTGTTTCTGTGTTGTAGATTCACCAAGTTCTCAAGCCGGACGGAGTGTTCATCGGAGCGATGTTTGGAGGAGACACCCTGTACGAGCTGCGCTGCTCCTTGCAGCTGGCAGAGCTGGAGAGGGAAGGGGGATTCTCTCCTCACGTGTCACCATTCACTGCTGTCGCCGATCTGGGACATCTGCTGTCCAGGGCTGGCTTTAACACCCTGACTGTGGTAATTGTAACAGAACAATCAGGCAGAACAATCCAGAACTGCTGGAGTATAAAAATCACTATTTACTAATGCATTAATAACATGCTGCTCCTTTCTACATGTTTTGCACCTTGCTGAATAAGCTGCTGAAATAACTTGGACTGCCACTGTTTTCAGCTTTGTGGTGATTAATGGAACCAACTGAAGTGTATCTTTGGCTTGTGGCCCAGTAGAATTTGGATGGTCTTCTTGGAGAAATGTCAGAGAATGTCAGACCTGCATGAAAAAGCTTTAGACACTTGCTCTTTCTTCTAAAACCAAGAAGAAAATAGTGACATTTAAATTAAAATTTGATTGCATTTGGGCTACTGAGCAAAACTTTTTAGAAATGTTAAAACAGTACATTCTTCTTAGAAATACATGATTGGAGCAGAAGAGGCAGATGAATAGAATTATAGAATGGTTTGGTTTGGAAGGAATGTTAAAGTTAATCTCGTTCCAACCCTCTTGCCACGTCAGGGAATAGTTTGTCAACAAACTGAAGGTTGACATAATGCTATTTGTTTAGCTTGATGTGCTCTAAAACTGAGCTTCTCAATTCTTTTAGGATACTGATGAAATCCAAGTCAACTACCCAGGGTTGTTTGAGGTTATGGAAGACTTGCAAGGCAAGTATATTCTTTATGGAAACATAAATGTTTTCTGTATCAGTGGTGCTGACACAGAAGAGTTTCACTGTGTGTTTCTTAACTCCAAATCATAGAATCATTTGGTTTGGAAAGAACCTTTAAAGGCCATCTAGTCCAACTCCCCTGCAGTGAGCAGGGACATCTTGAACTAGATCAGATTGCTCAGACCTCCATCCAGCTTGGACTTGAATGTTTCCAGGTGTGGAGCATCCACCACCTCTATGAGCAATCTGTGCCAGTGTTTCACCATCTTCATCACAAAAAATTTATGTCTTAAAAATACATGAATAAATCTCAATGCAGCAGGGGAAGCATTAGGGTTTTTTATCTAGTGAGTCAGGAGATTTGTGTTGGGAAACATAAGTCAAGAATTTGCTACTTTGTGGTCTGCTGTGAATTTTCTCCTTCCCTGGCATTCCTGTTCTGTGTAAGCCTGTTCAGTGTAAGGTGCAGAAAAGCCCTTAAAGGGAGACAGAAGCCTGTATCCTACATACTGACTTTTCCTGTGAGCCATTCTAATTACCAGGGCATTCAGCAAACTGCTTTGGAATGAGAATAAGTATATCCTTAATTTGGTGTCTCTAAGGAGCAACAAACAATTGAGTAACAATTTTGTTAATATTCTGGTTGCATTTGTCATGGATTATAAAGCAGTCATTCACATGCAGTCTGTTGTTACTGACAGCAACTCAGGGCATTTCTTATCTGGATCAATTGCTGTTTGGAGTAATTCCATAATGAAAAGGCAACTTTTATTCTCAGCAGAAACATTCAGATGCAGTAAGTGATTAAAGAGATTAGAATTGTGGTTATTTTATTTTGTATTTTAAATCTCTTGGGATAGTAATTTTAATGCTTACTGTTAAAAAAATACAGCGATGTGTCTGAATAAACACTTTGTACTCGTTCTTACAATAAGTTATGCTAGAAAGCCTAATGTTTGAAAACTGAGGATGAAGAAGGAAAAAATTGAAATAATTCCTAGCAATGCAAGCTGTAAATTGCAAAGCATTGGAATTAGAAGTTTTGGATTCTTACACATAAGAAACTCACCTAATGATTTGTGGTATGTTCTCTCTTACAGTGAGGTGCAGAGGATTCTGTAGTTCCTCTGGTTTAGTAAGAATCTCTCCTTAGTGCATGACACTTAACTCATGGCATGTGCTATATCTCTTTTTCTTAAAGCTAAAACATATTTTTAGGTATGGGGGAGAGTAATTGCTCTTGGAATAGAAAACCTCTGCTACACAGGGAGACAATGTTGGCAGCTGCTGCAATATATCAAGGTCAGTATTTAACAGGTAATGAGTTCATCTGAAATGACTTTAAGAACATCTTTTTCTGTGTCTTTTTGCTATGATCTTTGTGTAAAAAAAACCCAAACAACCAACCAAATAAACAAAACAAAGCAACAAACCCCCCCCAAACAAATACAAAAAACCAAAACAACCTGAAAGCAAAACCAAAAATCCAAAACACTTTGGGATAGAACAAAATGTGTTCATCATAAGCTATTTTTAACCTTAATTATAATGCCAGGATTTGAACTATATTGATGCAACATTATGAGATATTTTTATTGTCCCAAATCTTTCACCAGGAGTCATTTTGATGAATATGTCACACTTAGTTCTAGTGTTCTGAGAACTGAGTGTTTCTTAGAACTGATGTTCTGTGTAGCTTTTCTCTTTCCCTTCCTGCCCTAACAGAAATGTACGGAAATAGTGATGGCTCAGTACCTGCCACATTTCAGATCTACTACATGATTGGCTGGAAATACCATGAGTCACAGGTAATGTGAAGCTGTTATTTTCTGTTTGAAGGTACTTTTTAAATAAACAATGTTTTAAAAGCTTTTTATAAAATATTTTAACTTAAAATTAGCCCTATCTGTATTTTTTTCTTCTTTTTTTTTTTTCCTTAGGCAAAACCAGCCCAGAGAGGTTCTGCAACGGTTTCATTTGGAGATCTGGCAAAAATAGAAGGACTTCTTTCAAGAGGAAAAAAATAGTTGTTAATTAGAAATAATAATTGTCTTGAAACTTCTGTAAAACTTTTCATGGCAGACAGTCTTCACTTGTGCTTATTTAGTGATGACATCCTGGAATGATAATAAACACACCAGGGTTTTTTTTTTTTTACTGTGCCACAGCATCATCTGTGTAAAATGTGTTCGTTTTTTGTTTCTAGATAAATATTTGAGCAGTTTGCTCTCTCAAGTCTTTGAGAGAGCAACTCAACTCTGTCAACTTTTGATTAAATTACTTTTTTCAAAAGTAATGTCTTTTCCAGCACTTCAGTGTCACAAGCTACTCCAGGTATGGTTTACACGTCTTGAGTGTATTTTTGAATTATTTCTCAAGGTTGGTAGATTGTAATAAAGAATAGTGTATTGTAAAAGTAAAGAATGGTGACAGGTATATTTATAAAAAATCCTATAAGAGAAGCTACCAGCAAATACAAAGACCTAAATTATTATGGGTTTTGAGTTGGAAGGTATGGGTAAAAAGTTACTGTAAGTATTGCTTGAAATTTGAATAATTTAAAGTGATACTTTATCTAAATATTAGCTTAAAATTACATTTACACGTTACTTTCCGCTTTTCTATGCCACACACTAGAAAGCAAGAAGTGTAATTTTCTCCTTAGCTATGCCATGGAGCTATGACTTTTCCTGTCGATAACTACATTACCAGAAATTGATATTAATTACAAATATTAACAAATAACAAATTAGAAAAAATATCTGTCCAGAGATTTCACTTGATTGTAGTACTCATAGAGATGGGTAGAAACGAAAGGGATGAGGAATATATAACCAAATATACAGTTCAATTAGTTTTTTCATAGTATCTGAGTGGTATATCAATACTGGCAGAACAAAAGCCTTTTTAAGCTTTTTTTTCTTGGCTTTTTAAAGATTATCCAGCAGGTGGAGTTTGACAAAATTGTGTGTGGCACAAACCCAGCAGGCCAAGTAGGCAGCAGCCTTCCTATCTGTAAGGTCCTAATTTGGGGGAGATTATTTTATCTACCAGGCTTTGACTTTGAAGAAGAAATGGGCAGAGAAGGTACAAAACATCATTATGAGGGCAGGAATATTCTGTCCTGCTTTTGCTTACAAGCCTAACCCATAATTATTTGAGGAGAATGGCTTCATCTTTTGTTTTCCTTAGAAAAGAACAGTAATGCTTCTGGAAAAAGGGGGAGAGACTCTTAAGAGGTCTGATAACCTGTAAAGCCCTCTAAAGACTAAACCTAAACCAGGAGCTTGTTTCTGTGAAAGCCTCTTTTTTTTGATACTACATCAGTGGACTTCATACAAGACAGTGCATCTCTCTACAGATCTTCTCTGATTTAAATAAAATTCCCTTTTTTTCTGGGGGAATCTCTGGTTTCCCAGACATAGGCTTCTGTGAAGTTAAGTGTCAAATTAGTATAACTTTATAAATTGTTGCTTTAGTAGGTTAGTTTCTAGTCAGTTGAGCTGGTGGTTGTGACTCAGATGTGTTAAGGGAATGAGGAGGTGGAATGTGCCGGGTAAATGTTAATTGGAGAAGTGCTCCTCCTGTGCTCCTTTGAAGTACTCAAGTTACGGAGAAAAGGAAGTATTTCCAGTTCTTTGATTTCATATTTCATAGACAGAATACATAAACAGTAAAGTGTTTTGGAAGTGGGGAAATGTACCTTCTGAACAGGGAGAAATAATGAGTAGTTTTCCTCCTAGCACTTGGGGGAAAAGAATGTGTAGATATTCCATTAACTTGGAAAAGGGCTGGGGAGTAATAGAAGTAATGAGTAATAAATATGGCATTGGAGCAGTGTGGGTTGGAATTAGGGGACATGTAACAGGCAGGCAAGATGTTCATTTCCCTGGCGGACTATGTTTGAATAACTGCCTTTTGTGGGTGTTTTTAACTGCAATTATGTTTTATTTTCTGTAGTATTTCTTGGAATTCTAGGTTACTCTGGTTTCTAGTAGTCACTTGAATAAGTAACTTTGAAAACACTTAGTTTACTATGAACAGATGTTTTTGTCACGTAAGACTGTTTCATTTTAATTCTTTTCCAGATTTAAGCCTTTATGGCTTTCTGAAATTGTAATGAAGAAGAATGTGGTTGCCAGTTGCTAGCCTAGTACTTTAAGTGCATGCTAAGAGTCAGCTTTTGCAGAGTAAGTAACTTCTAGAAAGTAGTTGCGAAGGTAACAAAGTCTCTTATAAACTTAGTTAATTTTAAAAATCTTTATGCATGATACAGAATGGTTTTTTCCTGATTACTGAATAATGCAGCAATAATTTGAGAAGATCATAATTTTGACTAATCAAAAACTAGGAGCCCATAAGTGAAAAATAAGTTTAGAAGAATCATGTTTACACTTCATGAACATGAGTATTTTTATTTTAGGGTTTGAGTCACAGACCAGTGAGTATCCTTGGTCTGTGTCTTTTCTTACAAGATCTGTCAATGCATAGTTCTGTTCAAGTCTGTTTAGGATAAAGGAAAGAGATCCTGTACTTTAAGGACTCTGAGAATTTGTGAAGTTAAAGCATGAGAGGATTCTTCATTACCTCTAATTTATAAAAGTGTAATCAGCAGAAGTACAGAAGTGAAACATACAAAATTAAATTTAACTGTATTTCTTCACTCTGCTTAAAAAAGAAATAAATATGAATTACACTCTTAATGTTTTCTAGAAAAACGAAGAGCTAACACTGAACTTTCAGTTGCAAGGGAAGAAACACACCAACTTTTTGTATGGTGTTTAATTGGAATTTCCTGAAGCAAAAATCTGATCTCGGGGATTAAATTCATTAGGGCATCTTGTTTAAGAAGTCACATTTAAGAAAGCTATCGTATATGTTAAACCTCTTATATTTTCATTTGTCTAAACCAAGAACTTAATATCCACTTTTTAAAGATGTGATCTATTTTGGCCCAAGTTTTGGAGCCATTATTTTGAGGGAGTGCAATTATTATAGTAGTTTGATTGGAATCAATGTGAGTACTGAAGCAAATGTGATCTATGTAGATAGTGGTTTGATTTCCTGAATATCTTGGGTGCCCTCAGGTGAAGGAAAAGGGAGAAGAGAATAAAAAAGAAAAATAAAAACCTGAGATGGGTAAGTTTAGCTGAAGGCTATATACCAGAGTGAAGCAGAAAACACTGAAGGGAGTGCATTTGCTGCTTGTAGGGAAAAAACAACTCATGGCTTACTTGAGTTAGAATTGAAGTGGTTTGTTAATTTACTGGTAGCTTGTAGTTAACTGTTAGTCCATGAACTACACATGCAGAATTAATAGCAGCAATATAACAGATAAATGATGACTACAGACCCTTGCAAAACCTTAGTAAACACCTTCACATACATAAATAGGCTCCTACAGCAAACACACCACCCACAAATTTGCAGGTAAATGCTTACCTCTGTCCCTTTAACAAGAGGTTTCAGTGGTACGAGCCCACCCTTCTAGAGTGTATTATCCTGTGTGCATCCATCATCTTTGGAGATGCGGATGCTGTGGCTGCATTCTCACCTGAGCTGTTCCTATGACTCACTAATCCACTCAGCTGTTGGGGCAGCACCCCAAAGGTGACACCCCAGGAGTGACCCGTGCTTGTTGCTCCCTGTGCTCTCAGCCCACTGCCAGGGAAGGGTGTTCCCTCAGGCCCCTGCAGAGCTTGAGGTGCCAGGGGGCACCTTCCTGGTGTCAGACGAGGTTTTCACTGCTCTTTTCTCACTGTTAAAAATGTTAGTGCTTTTTATATTTGATTTTTCAGCTGATTTTTCTTTCCTGCCTGAGGTCTGTTGGAAGCTGCCTGATTACTGTTTCACGTGGTTGATGGTTGTCTTCATTTTCAGACAATCTTAGCAGATTTGAGCAAACACCTTGTCAGTTTTGCATATTCTGTTCACACACATTGCACTTGTGTTTCTATCGCAGCAGCTGATGTCCAGGATTTTTTGCCATGTTGTACTCTGTGTGGGTTTCCTCCATTATTTGGAGCTATTTCTTGGGATACAAGGTACATTGATAAAGGAAGAGACAAAGTCCTCAGAAAAAATTGTTCCTGTTTGGAACCTTATTTTGGAACAGTGAATGATGAATACTGGGAAATCTTATTTTGCTTCAAAGTATTTTTGATAGGTCAGAGTATATTAAAATTTGGACGTTTTCTAATAATAATGAATAAAATAAGGAGGCTTCATTGTTACCACAGTAATAAATCCCAATTAATGCATTTATTTTTCTGCATTCTGTAGGGATTCCTTACAATTCGTACAAGTTGAAGAGCAACTTGAAGTTGAGATCTGCACATTAATGTGTGATTTCTCATCATTGATTTATTTTAATATTGCATCCACAGTTTGTGTGAGTACACTAAGAAAACAAAGAATAAAACTGCCCTTGTGAATTTACCATGAAAAATTCCGTATGTCTGATCAAATATAATTTCTGGTTTCATAGATGACAAAACTACAGGGACAGAAATCTGTTGGATATATTTCAGCTGGATATTTTTGCAGTCTTCCAGTACTAAAGGAGCTGCAGAAGAGCTGGTGAGGGACTTTTTCAGGGTATGTAGTGACAAGGGGTGATGGCTTGAAACTGACAGGGGGTGGGTTTAGATTAGATACTAGGAAGAAATTGTTTCCTGTGAAGGTGGTGAAGCCCTGGAACAGGTTTCCCAGGGAAGCTGTGGATGCCCTATTCCTGGAGATATGTTCAAGACCAGGTTGGATGGGTCTCGGAGCAGAAGGTGTCCCTGCAGGGGATTGAAACAAGGCAAGCTTTAACATCTCTCAACCCAAACTATGATCCTGTGTATAAAATACCACCTTTTTAGCCAAATGACAACCTAAAAGAAGTTACTGTTTTACTCAGTACATGTATTAGTTTAAATGTTTTGAATCTCTAATATTAAACTTTTTACTTCTAAAGTAAAGTACCCTCATATTAAAATATCACTTATTCTATGGAAGTACTATCCAAAATGAACAATTTACTAAGGGAATCTACTGGGTAACAGGTCTAAGAAGTAGTAACTTCAAATTTTTGTTGATTGTGGAATCATTGTATACCCTGAGGTTTTTTTAATCCATGGAATTTTTTTCTTCTGAAATGGTTTCCTCCCTAAACGGAGCCACTGATGGCTGTATGTAATGCCCAGTTTTTTAGCCCTTCCATCATCTTTTCCCCTCAAAGTGTGTACTGCTGTAGCATTCAGGTGTCAGCAGCATCAGTTCTTACCAAAAGCTACTTAAGGGATGTTTTAAAATCTCTCATTGCTTTTCTACCATATATTCTATTTTCAGTTTTGTGAAGATCTGTTGCTTTATTCCAATTCTAGAACTATTAATTGCTTTAAGTTGATGCAGAACTTATATTTGTTACAGAACTCTTGATGTTATTTCCTAATGTCAGAGTCGCTTTCACTTTTGTAATTAAAAATGTAATTCCCATCAAGTACCGCATTAGATTTGGTGATTATATTCCCAGTCAATATCTTTTCTGACTCAACAGCAGGATGCCCAGTCTTAGAGTAATATTGCAGTTCTGAGGCAGCAGCTGTAGCAAGATTTAGTTGGTAAACTAGAGCTGAACTTCATAGGTAGCTAAATTCAAAATATAAGCAAAAATCATAAATCAATATCCACTTAACACAGATTTGCGTATAGCATCCTGTCCATGCCTGACTTCTTGTCTGTGAATTTCTTTTACCTGTAATTTTTTCTGGAATTCCAAAAGAATAGTTGAGCTGGAGCTACTGCCAAGAGGTTTTGTTAATCACGTCTCAAACAAAGCATTCCTCAGATGATTTTGCCTCCAGGATTCAACTTCGAAGCCATTCTCAGGAGAAGCTGTAGTGCTGTCACAGCACTGTTGAGTCAACAGATGTAGAGCACTTGTTTGATGCATGGATGACTGATCTTCGATTACCACCTTTCACAAAACAGACTAAACATCTGTTCTTTTATTTATATGTGAGCTTTCCAAGTAGGAGTGTACCATTTTCTTCTACTGTGTTTCGTTGTTGTTGTCGTTGTGTGTAATATTTTTTCCCTCCTAACTCACTGAATTTTCGTTGTATGGAAAGTGAAACTGTACAGTGACTGGATTGGGTGCTGGCATCTGTATTCAAGGTGTTTTACAGCATGGTGTCTGGTACTTTTTGGTACCTAAAAATTTATAATCCCTTAGAAGATGGAATTTTATTTAAAACTCTGTGGTTAGCTGTCCCAGAGATAGGGAATTAAGATAATAATACGATTTTTTATTAGTCTGTGAGATATGTTTGGAGCAGACTTAGTTGTTCTGCTTTGGGAAAGGATTCAGGTTTATGAACCCAAAGACTTCCTAATGCAGGGAAGTGTTTCATTACAATGAGTTAGTATATCTTCACAAATACAAAATTACTCAGGCCCTGCACTCCTTCCTGGCATTTTCTACTGGACAGCCTGTCTTTGTTCTACTGGCTCTCCTAGATCTCTGAATAGTCACATAAGAGACTGTGCATTTTAGAAGACTTGACAATTGAAATCAGAGCCCCTTAGCTGTCAGAGGATCTGAGGGTTAGATCACAGAATGGTTTGGGTTGGAAGGGACCTTAAAGCTCATCTAGTTCCAACCCCCTGCCATCGACAGGGACACCTTCCACTAGACCAGAGCTCTGAGTGCTGCAGCAATACAAACACTT
This sequence comes from Atrichornis clamosus, assembly GCA_013400975.1. Lineage (NCBI taxonomy): Eukaryota > Metazoa > Chordata > Aves > Passeriformes > Menuridae > Atrichornis > Atrichornis clamosus. The sequence goes on from WBMZ01008782.1 coordinate 42,446, forward strand.
CTGTACACCTACTTGTTCAGTTTCTGCTTTTGAGTATTGCTGAATAACTCCATTTAACTGTACTGTAAATATTATTTGTTTTCGAGCAGTTAACCATATTGAAAACACATCAACATGACTTAGTAAGTATAACACTTGATGAATTTACAAATGAATCTTGGCATAAGGCAAAGGCATTTTAACGCTGTGGTTTGTATGCCTGCTCCCTGCATATTTATTTTCAACTTCCAGTTGATTAGGTGCTTTGTCTTGTGTACAGAAATGGCCTGTTTAATGCAGTGGGAAGTCAAGTAGAAGCCAGCATTTGTTAATGGATGCTTTGAACAAGCACAGTCAGACATTTTAGATTATTCTAACTAAGCAGGAATTCTAATTTATTTCTAAAGATAGAAGTACAACAACCCAATTACCTAGTTTTCTCACAGACTGTAATGAGTACAGTTAGCATAAAATTGGTCTATAAATTTAATGGGCAATTTCTTGTGTGGACATTGAAAACTCTAGTAAAAATGTGGCAAGTCATGTTATAGCCCATATAGTAACTTGTTCCCATTGGATGCTTCCTTGACCGAAGGCATTACTGTAAAATATCAATCAAATGTGTTCAGTACAGGGAGTTTTTAAAATACTGGTTCAAACAGGCATGTCAGTAGGTTTGAAAGTTCCTTCAATAGGAGAATTTTTTTTTGGCCTGGGTTGGCAGGAGGGTTTTTTACGTTTTAAAGATGGTATTCTGACTATAAATTCCAACTTGTAGTATATGTGAGGCAGTTCTGTATGTGTAGCCTCATAAGAACAGCTGGATAAGTTGTTCTAAATGTAGAATATCCACACAGATGATAAGAAAGATATTAAAATACTGTTTAATACTCTTGAAAGGGGAAGGAGTGCTGGAGTCCCACACCTGATACAGAGGTTCTCAAACCATGATTCAGGCTGGTGCCAGCACTTGTACAGTTGGTTGGATGTAACTAGCTGTGGGGCACTTCAGAAATTCTAGGTGATGGAATCCAAAGGATAATTTTCCTTCCCTTCTACAGCTGACTTGTTTATGATGGTAAATACTCTATGTGAATGTATTTTCATTTTGTACAGTAAACTGAGACATAGCAAAGTTGCAGTGACCTGCTGAGACTAAAGTGGTAAAAATTAATGCCGTGAGAACACTTACTTAGAAAAACATGAAGTTTCTTCTACTTTGCCTCTTCCCTAGAGAGTGAATAAACAAAAAAACCAACCCTGAGGCTTGAAGATTAGGACCAAGTTCTTCAAAGTTTGTTTTCATGATGGATTTTTTATTTCACCTCTCAGTACAAGCTGACATTACTGGAAAGAGAGATAAATGTACAAGACTTTTCTCTATAACAAACTTACCAATCATGAAAATGCTTTAATTCCTTCAGGAGTGCATCCATTTTAAAGGTACTTTTATTGCATCATTCTGCTAAGCACAATGAATAAAATTATAGCTGCAACTGTGAAAGTGGCAAGTTATTTCTTGTGCATTAGAACAGCAACTCCCATAGGGATTTATGCCCTACCACACTTTTCCTTTGTTTTCCTTTGCCTGCCTTCCTCTTTTGCCTGATAACTGAGCAAATGGAATACGTTTGGCAGGTCCTGGGCTGCTTTTGGGAGCAGATGGGCCACTGTGACTAGCATACTGCCAAAACTCTGTATACTCTGTGACTAGCAGCCTGCCAAAAAAACCAAGCAGTGTGTTCAATTTACTTGTTTGTAGGGCCATTAAAAGATGTATCTTTACACTTCTAGGATTTAACTCAGGGCAATGTAAATTATTTTATTAAGATATATTAACACACAATTAACAATTGTGTTCCAGGTTAAACCTAAAGAATGTTAATCCTATGGGATTTATAACTTCCATTTATTCAAGAAATAGTGCTTAAAAGTAGATATTAACATTTTTTTTTAAATATTGGGTTTTTTAAGTTCCTGAACTCAATATGAACCACACGGTGAGGGGAGAAAAGCATGGGGCAGTCCATTGCTGGCCTCCCTCAAAGTGAGCTGTACTCTGCTAGGAAAGAAGTTCTTACAGAGGAGAAATATTCTCAGGTCTTTTGTTCAGAGTCACAGAAAAGGTAGGTCAAAGTTTTAAATAAATCTCTTGAGAGAGTGTATTCATATCTTATCTGGTAAATCAGTGCATCCCTCTTCACTAGTAGCTGAAGATTAAAGATCTGATTCTATGATAAAGGTGTTTTGGCAGTAGAACTAGTAAGAAGTAAAATGTTTTGTTGGTCTCTGCAGGAATTTGGGTGTGTTTTACTTGGAATATGAGAGCCTCCTCACTAAACCCTAACTACAGGAATAAAGTTATTCACAGGCAGTGCAGGAGGGGGCTAATTTTTGTGACTGTGCTCACATGGGTGGCTACCCCCCGAGCCCCAGCAGTGTTTCAGGGCTGCCCTCACCTCTGCAGGCAAAAAAATTTAAAAAAAAATTTAGAAAAAATGTTCCCATCTCTGGAAATATTCAAAACCAAACTGGATGGGACTCTGAGCAACCTGATGTAGTTGGAGGTGTCCCTGTGCATTGCAGGGAGGTTGGACTAGATGGCCTGTATAGGGCCCTTTAAACCCAAATCATTCTATGATTCTCAGTCTTACTGAAGTGGAAATTATGATGTATTTCTCCCATAATTTGTGATCGACAAAAAAGAACTAGATATAAGCACAAAGCAAAACCCTGTTTCCCAAGATGTTTCAGAAGTTAAAAATGGACATATGGGCAAATTTGGAAGTTGACTGCAAAGCCGGGTAAGTAAAGCAACATTATTGCTTGTAAAAATAATTGTGTTGCCATCCAGTGCTTGATTTTTCTCTTTTGCAAATTTTTTTCAGCACAGGCTTTTACCACACTTGTGCTCTGAAACAAATAATTAGCTGTTGAAATAGCTATCATAGGTCTGTGCTGTGTTAGTACTGTCTTCCACTTGCCTTCTCTTATGTCACAGAAAAATTGAAACTAAAATGGGAAAAAAGTTACTAAATCCTATACACAGGTTTAACTTCTAAGTGAAAATGGGGTTGTGATGTTAGGGAGGTGCTGCTTGGGAAAGACACCTTTCCTCCTACTGTTCTAGTAATCATGTTTTCAACACTGTTCTTGCAGAAGAGACTTTCTGAGCATGCTTCATTTTTAAAAATAATAGTAATTTAAACTCTAATATGGTGCCATGAGAAGCAAATCATTTAGCTGTAATAAGTACATTAAAATCAGCATTCTATGGACTATGTATGGTTTGTATTTTAGTAAAACATGTACATTTCATTTTTTATCATGTACTTTGCATAAATGCCGAATGTGATTACTCTTTTTTTGTCTATATTTGCAGTTATTGTCACTTGTATTAAGGTATTTTGCAGCTCTTGGGCATACAGCTAACTGTTGCTGTCTATATTTAATTTTTTAATTAAAAGGCATAATTATTTATAAAACAAAGTATGAAAATCCTGTTCTGGTGAAGTTTACTCAGTAATGCAGTAGGAGAACGAAGTTTGTGATGGAAGGGAAACGTAATTGGAAAAATAAAGCTGTAATAGATTAACCTGTGTGATAACCATGGAGAACTGCTTCTTTCACTGAGAACTGGAAGGGAACTAAGAAAAGAAAGATGGCTCACAACCTATGTGTTGAAATTCACACTCAAAACCGATGACAGAGACCAGCTCAAGATTTTTAAAAAGTATCATATTTTTCATTAACCTTGTTTAATAATTTAGATTGCATGCGTGTTTTTCCATTTCACCTTTTCATGCACTGCCTTCCCCTTTATATACTGTAGACAACTCTCTGCTAGTTTTTCATTTCCAAGCTGTGTTACTTAGAGGTACTCAATCATAAATCACAATGGTGTCTTTCTTTCCATTTACTGAATGACAGAGTGCACATCATTTCTGCATTGAATCATATGTTAGGTGGCCACAAATGCATTGACTTAAGACCTTGACATTCATTCCTTCTCCACAGCCATTTATGCTAGGAAAACTCAATTGTTTGAGCACTCATGGAAAGTAAATGCAAGAAGTGCCCCAGTATGATTAAAGCAAATTCACTGAAAAATGTAAGAAGGAAAAAGGTACAAAGTGAAGATGTGTGACTGCAAATCTGGAGTGTGATTAGACATGGAGCTAAGCCTTGTAGCCTGCTTGAGCTCAGGTATTTTTATTGCTTATGCAGAAATTAGTTGCATGTATAGTCTGACAGTAGGTCACACAGCAATTTGGCTGGAACAGGTCTGGTCCTTTGACCTCTGGATTGCCAAGTTACTGCAATCAGTGTTTTCCTTTGCTGCATGTGTTTGTTACTGGTGTTTAAAGGTGGTGGTTATTATCATATGCTGCTCTGAAAGGGAGCAAAGGCTGTAGCCACAAACAATGAAGCTGTTATCTATGGCCGTATAGAAATAATGTCATTGTTCTAAGCAGTCTGAGATAGTTGCAGGGCTGGAAGTTTCACTTTTAGGCAGCAGGCTCCTTATGAGGGAACCTCTGCAAAGGAAAGGCAGAAGGCACGAAGAATTGAGGAATGAATCTTAATCATGATTTCTGTTTGCTCCTTGTTGGTCAGGCCCTGAAGTGCCAAGGTTACTAAGTGGCTTGAAAGTTTCTGAGGGTTTGGTTGTTTTTTTTTTTTTTCCCCTCAAGTGGAATAAAAGCAGTTCAGAGCAAGCACTTTTGTTAGAGTTCAGTGTTCAGTTGGAAAGTAGAGAGACTTCCAGGGGCAAAACCCTTGCTTTGGTACTTGACTCAAGAAAGCACTTCTGCTTCCTCTTCTTGTTACCAAAAATAAAAAGCATTATTAAGCTAATGATGTTTGCAGCTATGCCAGGGAAGCTGTATTGCTTCCATGTGATTTCACAGAGTATTGACAGGGAACAATGTGAAAGGGACTTGGAAACAAGTTTGGAGTGGAGAGCTCAAAGGGCACCACAGCCTCAGCTGAAGCCTGAGATATCAGTTTAGGTAAGAGTCAGAGACTTCTGAAGCTGAAAATGAAAACCCTAAATGTCAAAGGTAAAGGAATGGCAAAAGCAGCTGCTGAGGGTGGGGTGGTTAGCAGCTGGATTCCCAATAAAATGAAGAACTCAGAGTGACAAGCAGGAAAAGGGGTAATATCAAAAGTATCTACTCTGGCTTCAGGATCAGAGAGAGAGGAAAACAGGTTTATAGAATGACATGAAAGGAAGGCAAATAGAATTTAGCAACAACTTCACTAAAGGAGAAATATGTTTGAGTGTTCTAATGATGGAAGAGAAGAACAAGTTTGAATGAGGGGAAAGAGAACTGACAAACTTTGAACTTTTTTTTGTTAGTTAGCTGGAGGTGACAAGGCACACCTTCAATTCTGGTGCTAAAAATGGGAGCTGGGAGTACAGCCAGCAGATATTTAGATCACTCAAAGGCAAAAATGACTTTTGGAAATACTGAGAATAGGTGATGTCATTTAGGTGTAAGAGACGAAGTGCACCAAAAGAGCTTCCCTCGAGGCTGCAGGAGAAGGAAATCTGTCTTTTTATCAACTTATGCAATGAGATTAAGTTTTAGGAGGAGAAGGAGTTATTGCTTCTCCATTTTTCTTTGACATTATATAGATTGATAGGTGCAATCACTGAAAATATTTTTTAAATTATTATGAAGATAAGATTTAGACTTTGTCATCCTGGTCACTTGGATATGTCAAATTTCACTGAAGGAAAGGAAAAAGTATGTTGTAAATTGAAAAGGATTAGAACTAGTGGAGCAACAGGAATTAGTTTGCTATACAAAACGAAGAAAAAGTTTTGGAGAGAAGTTGACTTGAACAGGTTCAGTGACGAAAGTGAGAGGCTGAAAATGAGAGGAGTCAGTGTGGGGAGTAGTGTAGGCTGACTCCTACTTTATGTGAAATTCAGGGTCAGCTCAGTATTTCTTGGCACTGTGAACAAGGTTGAGTTTTAATGCCTAAGGGGTGAGGGGAAAATAAATTTCCTTTCCCAGAGAGGATGAAAACTGACTCCTGTGGCTGCTGCTACCTGCCAGAGAGTGAATAAATCTGCAGCTGTTCTAGACAAGAAGTCAGATGCAGTGCCATGGCAACTGCTCTGAGACCAAGCAAGGCTGCCTCTTCTTGCTTTCTTATATTATGCTTTTTCCATCCCATTGGTTTGAAAGGTTATTTTTCTTTTCTCTCCTTCCCCTCAATAATTGCTTGCTTTGCTAATAGTGCATAAAAATGAGGAAAGACATAATACAAATTGTTAAAGAAAGGTAAGAACACAGACAGGGATTAAATCACTTGGGAAGGCATCAACAATCCTGATGGTTTTTAATGGACAGATGAGAAGGCATTTTTCTGTTTTCTGAATAAAAACTTTCCCTTCTAGATAGTAAAATAAAGTCTGTCAGTAGGATTGATTTAAGGATACAGGTGAGGAAGTACTTCAGGATACCTGTTTTCTTTATGTTGGCAGCTTCATACAACACAGCCCGTTAGTTTTTGAAGGCTCCAGTGGAGTCCTGTTGGCTTGAAAGTATCTCAGAATTTTCATGTTGATTGGTGAAACTTTTTGTGCCTAGAGTCTTCAGGGACTCAATATCTGGTTTTTGGGCACCACCTCTTGGGGACATCCTTCAGAATACCAAAGAAGCCTTGGTGACTTCAGTAAAGGACCCAAAAGACATTTAATCTTCATTCGAGAGCTCAGATTCCAGAGAAGTTACCACAGGCCTTATTCGCAATGGTTAATTATTCACTTTTAAGAAAAGGTGAACCTTCCTTTCATCTGGAGCTTCCAGCTGTTGGATTGATTAAGTATTGCAATATAAGGCTGTAGCCTTTCAGAGTGAAAACATCACCAAGAGTGGAAGGTGATCAAATTGTCTTAACACACTTGGATGAAGAATCAAGTAAATGTCTTTAGAACTGCTTATTCTTTAAATTGAATTTAATTGAACTAAGTACTGTATATTTAACAGGGAAGATCTTTTTACCTCTTTCCCTCAATTTTTATGCTTCATTTCTTTCAATTTTTTGAGGGAACATGATGACTTTTTTTCTAGAAGAGATTAATATAGCTAAAGACAATTTTTTTTCTTCTACAGTTTTAATGACTGTAGGTATACAGACAGTACACAGATAATTTTTGATGCAAAGAATATTCATATGTGATGATTATGTAAGTGAGAAGTATGGTTGCACAACCTGGGGATATGAAAACCTGCTGTCCATCATTTTTAATATGCATAAAGCTTTATAGCACATGTTATTTTGTGAACTGATAATAGAATAAATCCTTTGATGACAGAATAACTTCATTCTCAGGACCCAAATGTAGTTTGATTTCACCAATGTGAGAAAGAAAATAGGCAGTACAGAAGTTCTTAGAGCAGCTTTCCAGTTCAAAAGCACTTTGGTAAAGCTGGACAGAAAAGTAGCAGTAGAACTAAGTGAGATCTTACACTTCTGCAGCACATCTAAGCAATGAGCCAGACCTTGGTGTTTTAATATGGATAAAGTATTCTATGGTTTAATGAGATCTTGAGCTATCGGCTCTGAAGATTGTTAGTGCCCTGGTGAATAGCCCTTCAGACTTCAGGCATACAATGAGATTTTGCTTCCTCTTTCAGTTCTTCAACTTCTTGGATAGAATTTATTACTTCCGTAAATATAAGCAGCTGTCAAAATTCATTATATATTATAGTATCCCTTTTTCCTATTTTTAACTCCATCTCATTAAGTGGATTACATGGTTTCCTTTCATAATTAAGTGCAGATTAAATTATATTAAAAGTATAAGAAATGACACCTTTTCAACTGCCATTATGAAATTTTTGAAGGCAAAAGAGCTACTCTGATGCCGATGGTTTTTTTCCAGAAATGTTAGTCAATATAATAAATATATCTTGTCCTTGTTGATGTGATAGTGGAGTCAGAAATATCAATATGAAATGTGCTGTGTTCTTTCCCGCTTAAATTCCATTCAAAGAGAATTCATTTTTTGCCTATTTTATTATTTCATTCTCTGGGTAATAATGACTTCCTTCGAAGATTTTTGTTGGATATGGGTTATCTGGACACCAGCAAACTTAAATATTAGTAGAAATCAGGGAACAGAGAAAAAAAAGTAAATCTAGTAGGGGCTTTTGTGTTAATTTGGTAAATATTTGCTTTATTTGATAATAGAAATCTCTTTTATTTCCACTAGCTACCTGGAGCCAAATCATTCTATGAAAATTACTTGTAAAAATTCTCCTGCATGTTTTAAAATTTGATCAACACAAGCATTATTGATCCAAACCTTTCTTCATATGAACTTGCAGAGTCACAAATCTAAACTCAACCAATTTAATCAATCAATTAAGACTCTCCATAGAAATAAGAGAGGGATTAGTTCTTCCAGAGATTTGTTTCCCACCTAAGACTGGTGTCGCCCTTGAAAGCATCCCTCTGCCTTTATTGCCCATAAGGCAGCCACAGTCCTGATCCAAGTGTCCTGTTAATGCCTTTAGTTGGGGGAATATAAACTTGGTGGTCCCCCCTGAGCTTGGTGTAGCCAAACTGCTCAATGTAACTTGGTCCTGTATCTTTGGAATTAAGCTCTACATTTGCCTCCTGCTTTTCTTCAAGCTTGGTTCAGGTATGGTTTAAGTTTAAAATAAGTGTATGTTGTTCATTTTCTCAACCTGTTCCCTAGAGAGATTTCTTTGGGTAATACTTTTGCAAATTCTAATTGATCTGGTTTCAAACTAAGTCACCAATTGCATGATTTTTAAGAGCTAAATTCTGTTCCCCAGGTTGGGATGTAGTGACAATCAGCCTATTCTGTCACCGGCACTCGAGTCAAGCTGCAGCATTTTCTCAAAAAGAACAAAGAGCAGGCATCATACTACCCTTATGCACCTCAGCAGCTGCATTACACTTAGCCATTATCAAGTCCTTAATGATGGCAATTTATCAAATTAGCCTTAAAATAATATGTACCTTTTTCCAAATACCATGTCATTAGCACATCCAATTTTGTCTGTCTTTATGAAACAGTAAAAACCTTTCTTTAAAGGTTTCTTTAAAACAGTCTTTCCACTCACCCCCAAAAGGTGAAATGAGTTTTATGTATTCTACATTTTTCATTTTCAATATTAAAATGCACAAAATCTTCCCTGATTAAGTTTTTAATCTGATTTCTTGCTAAAACTGATTATTGCACATGCGGTCCCACTCAGCAGATTTGTAATGACAAAATAGCCATAGTTTAGCGGGGAAGATGGAAAGTGGCTGAATTTGAGGTCATATGTGAAGAGTTAGATAATTTCAGCTGGAAAGATTTCTCTCTAAAGAACAAGGTCAGGTTAGGTCTGCTACAACCAGACAAACCAGCAATCTGGAATGCTTGTTGCAGTACATTGGTATATATGGAAGATGTGTTACTTTTTGTGAAAACGTGAAATAGTGTGCAACAGTACACTGAAAATATGTTTCCTGCACTGCCAGCTGATGATAGTATCTCAGAAAGTGCTCAGCAAAGTATAAAATTAATGAATATATATATTTTTTTATGTATAATTTATATTTATGTCTTTGAAGAGGACAAGGCTTAGGCACAAGAAAGTACATACATCTTTGTTACTTTGCAAAGCCTTGCAGACTATGCTGACCTAATAAGTCAGAATTGTTCCTGCTTTTGTGACAGTGGGGATAGAAAGAAAAGAGACTCACCTCCTGATTCAATTGCTTTCCCTACAGCACTGAAGTAGGAAGGAACTTTCTCCTGGTAGGATGCTATCTGGCAGCCTCAGTTCCCCTTTTGCTGGAGACCTAGAACTTACTTTGATTCCAGTTTTGCAGCCTATTATGTTTCATATTTCTAGGTTTTATAACTATACCGATATTGGATCTTAGGATCTCGAGTGGAGTCTTATTATCCTGGACACTGTGAAAACAAGTACAAGAATGAGCTGCCACCCTGAGAAGTCTTAAAATACAATCTGCTCTTCTGTGAGCTTTTAAGTTCCGTAGGCTGTGTCTGCATTAGCAAATCATGTGGAGCAGTGGATGTGGATCTGCAGGAACAAACAGGCTGAAGGTACTTGCTGTGTGGGTTTTGTAGGGGTGAGGGGTGGGATTACATCACACTAGTTGATCTCATTCTGTGCACTTAACGCCCATTAATCGTTGATGTGCACTTCCAATTTAGTTTCAACTAGATTAAACTAGTAGTGCACACCAAAACTGGTCCATAATGTGAACCAAATCAGGTAAATGGGAACACAGAGATTTGCTTAGAAAAGTACATTCTTGAGTACAATGAGCAAACACAGGACTTTTTGTGTAAAACTGCTGTTGTAGTAGTACAAATGTGATTGGTGTCCAAGAAGTACACATGCTGAGTGCTCAAGGAATCCATGTATCTAAATGGATCCAGCTGAAACCAATGGCTTAATATCTTCTGTTACTCCTTGGTTTCTATGATTTTCTGCGCACAAAACACAGGCTTCAGTGACTTATGAAATAATACGAGTTCTTCGTGACAGTGCCTACCTTGAGCAAAACTCAAGAAACACTGTTAGAGCAGAGGGTAGAAACACATTGCCATAAACACCCAAACCACTGTTGCCTTCTGCGTTGCTCGCTTTTTGCTCCAGGTCCCCAGACAATTTAAAAAAAATATTTGAGAGTTTCCCCCAAACCTTCTGTTACCCAACACATAGTTTAGTGCTTAAATGCTCAACTTTTGTCTATCTTCAATCTTTTAAAAGTTTTTTCAGATTGTTAATAAACTGTAAGTCCTAAAGTTGAGATGAAAAAAGAGCAGTATATAGTGACCTAGAGATATCAAACCAGCCAGCTAATGCTAAACATAATGAAACCACATAAACATGTTGGGTAACTAGAATAAACATGCACAAGAAAATATTTCCAATGCTGTTCATCTCTATTCTTAGTAATGGACAGTTCAGTAAAAAAAGAACAGTAGCTGGAAAAATTCAATGCCAAGGCTTACACTGGAACTTATCCACAGTTCACCCTTCATGTGGCTGCAGATACAAGGCCAACAAGAAATGAGAAATAATGATCTTATTTACCAAAGTGTAGGGTGTTTCTCTTAGCTCTGTATTTGCTATTGCTGCACTAATGATGCTATTTCAACACTGTTGGTTTGCGAAATAAGATACTTTTGTTTTACCATCTCTCATGTAAACTGGATCTTCTACTGATGATGCTTTAAGGATAATGTTATCTTTGGCTAAACCAAAATCATATAAGAAAGCTTGAATTGATTATAATAACTTCAAATGATAAAATATGGTTTCAGCCATTACAAATAGAATTTCTTATGAAGACCACTATGCTTCAGAAACAGATTCAGAAACAAAATTGATGACTTAAAGTACAACATGGCTACATTTATTTTGAAGTACAGCATAATCTTGTGAGTTAGGGAAGCTTGTAGTTAGTGCTTCAGTATCAGGGCCAGCCTTGCTCCTGTCCCTACCCACCTGCAGAATGGAGCTTGGCACCATTTCCCACAGGAAGCTTAGTCAGCTCTGTTAAATAAATTGCAATAGTATGGTTTTAAATAGTATGATAAAACTTAACACCTACTCCTGCAGTTAATGTAGGGTACAGTCATTTTTAAAGAATAAAGCATTTGGGGAACTCGTAACTCAAAGGGCTGAGCAGATTTTGCTTGTAATGTCAGTGAAGCAGCACAGGTCTCGTGAGCTATGGCTCTGCTGGCTCAGCTTGATTTCTGAGAAATCTTAAACATACTTCTCTCATGCTCTGCAAGACTAAATAGGGTATAAATATAATCAAATCTGGAGCCATTAAAACTGCAAAGCTGTGCAATCAGGTTCATTTCTTGGCTTAAGGCACTAGTGCACAGTTGAAATTTGAGATGCAAGGCTACAGTGGCACAAAATGCATCAAGCGATATCTGATGGGAGCTCTGCATGGTTTTTGATTTGGGGCTTTGTTTTGTTATGTTTTTTGTCTTTTTGGTTTTTTAGAACATGTCAGCTACTGTAATCAGAAATGTTTTTCAGGAACAGGTATGCCTGTTTGATTTAGTAAAAATTTCACAGGCACACTCTGGAAATTCTAATGAAGAATGGGAAAGAGTTAATTGGCTTGTGGTGAAATCCAAGCTCCACCCGTTTAAGTCATATTTTTAGTTTTAAAAAAAGTCAACAAAAATAACAAAAAACCCACCCATCTTAAGTTTTGTGTGGAGTTTAGAATAAAAATGGTCTTGATCTCAATATCTTTGATGTTTCCTGTATAGGCTACTGAGAACTGGACATAGTCCAGTGGACTGGTGGCCATGGCTCAGAAATGCACATAATCACAAAATCATAAAGGCTGGAAGCCAATGGAAACTCATGTGGAGTCTGGGGTATGTCATTTTTGCTGTGTATTCCGAGCTTTTTGGTAGCTACAATCTGGAATTAAAAACATTAATGATGATGGAGATTAGAAAGATAAAAATCTACAGCAGCTCCTGCAGATATTACAGTAAAGCTCCTTCTATGTACCCAAGGAAATAATACCGTACCATATTTAAAATAGATATAATAATTCTTAGAGATTATTCTAGAGATTATTATCCCAGACATGATTTTTATTATTTTGATTGAATTAATGTTCATTTTATATATTAATATATTTTTGTAAGGAAAGTACAGTTCTTCAGAGCCTTTAAAATGGATGAAGGGGAAAGACAAGTACATAATTCATGGACCATATGCAGCCCACCATTCTGCACAAGAGGGAAAGTTCAGAGAAAAAAACCCAATAACCCGTACCATTTAAAAGAAGTTGCTGTTCTGTTAAACAAGGAAGAAACAGAACTTCTCTTCCAAAATTTCATTTGAAATGTGAGTTAAGTATAAAGGAAAATCATGCTGAAGCACTGGAGAGACTTTTGACCAAGGCAGTGGAGGTGTCACAGTTGAGAGTGACACTCTCTAAATATAACTGCATTGTCACACACTGTTTCTTGCAAAGCTGTAACAAACTGCCATCCTAATGATCTCTTATTGTACAATTGCACCTTAAATTGTCACCCACTACAGAACTCCTTGTTGGTCATGGTACTTTGTTTCTTTTTAATCTTGTCTACTGTAAAACTACAGGATATGTTGCAAAGGAACATCATGGAGAAAAAAATGTTATTTTTCAGGTTCTCTGCAGGAGACTGGAGCAGGCTGCCAGGCAGAAGTTTCAAAAGCAGACTTGCTGTCTGAGATGCTATGGGAGCGTGGAGCAGCTGAGGAACAGAGAATTATTGTTATATAAGCCTTCTAGTTCCTGGCTGAACAGGACAGGTTTCTTGTAGAAACTGAAGCCACGAGCTAGCATGAATCCCTAATATGTGTGGCAAAGAGTAACAGAGAAGTGGAAAAGGCATCCAGTGTCAGAGCTCTGGAAGAATGAACCCCAGAGGGGCAGCTCCCCAGGTGTCTGTCTGTGGGGTGCATTAGATGAAATGTAGGTGAGTGAAATTGTTTTACTGATTAAAAACTTTCACACAGGAAGCAGAATGGGCAGATCTGGTTTGTAGGGACAAGGGAAGGAGGTGAATGATGCTGGGCCAACATGTTCCTTCTCTCCAGTTGGTGCCATCCAAGCCAGTTTGTATCAACTCCTTTGCAGTGGGACACAGTCACCAACCTGTGCCAGGTGTGGTATCTCACTCCTTTGAAGTTCAAACTTCAAGGGAAAGAGCAAACAGAGATCCTGCCAGAGAACGCAGGATTCAGGGTGGATTCAGTTCAGCCGTCTTTGTATCTAAAGAAGGAAGGGAAAAAGGCAAAATGAGTGGAGAGACACCCACCCCCTTTGGAAAAGAAATTCTTGCTCAAGCCATGAGTGGGTAAAGTTGATGCGAATCTTGGTTTGATTAGCATGTATAGGAGTCATTTACATTCATTTATCTGCTTTTTCCCTACTGCTTTTGTCCTAAACTCCTTATTTTGCACTGCAAAGCAAGGCAGTGTTTCTGTTATCCTCTGAGGGAAGCGTTCTGCAGCTGCTGAATGGCACTCGGAACAGTGGAGAAAGGAGGCTTCAGGTCAATACCCTGCTGAGGAAAGGAGCAGGGTCTGAGCAGAGAAAGAAAACTGCTTCTGCCTGAAAGTTAAACGGGTGACCTTGGGGGGAGACCACAGAGGGATCGCAGGTTCAATTGCTCCAGAGCTGTGGTAATCACTAGATGGGTCATTTACCTAAGGAGTCTGGAGATAGCAGTAACTATTCATTACTGCAGAGCTATCAGAATGATGGCTCTCTTTTTTTCCTTATTTTCTTGGGCTTTCCTTCCCTTTCCTGAGCATATAGAGAGCAAAACAGGAAAGTCATTATATTAAACAGCTCTTAAATAAGGTGTAACAATGTGCTTGGTTATAAGTAGTGTTTATAGATTGTACTGAAGAATAAAATCCACAGAGGACAGTCAATAGCTATTAACACAAATTATTCCCTCTCATGGGTTTGTAATTAGTCCAAATTAACTGAACTTCCTACACTGGAGAGAGTAATGTTGCAAGAGATTGACAGTCTTCCCTTTTGAGCACAGGAGTAAAAGAAGAGAGATGGACATTCAAATCGGTGTCATCCGAAGAAAGGTAGATTCATGACAAACAAATCTGGGAGTTGAAGCTGCCTGAGGCGCAACCTGGCACAAGAGTCTAAACATGTTATTCAAAGCTGTGGTTAAAGAGCATAGGTTATAAAGGACAGGCAGCTGATACCCATAAAAGGGAGAGCTGTTCCAGGGTGGACAAGACTAATCTGTTGAATTAGACATTTAGCTGGGATGCAGAAGGCTCATATTCTATTTCAGGTTTTATAGACAACCCATTCTCCCTGGACAGTTAGTTAACCAATTTCCTCTGTGGTTCCTATCTGAGAAATTGGCTGTAATAATTCTCTTGCTCATGGTCATGTGATGATAACCAACAGAAATGATCATTGCCACAGTGCTCTAACTCCATGCTTCATCCACTAAAAGTTCAGGTGAACAAGGATGAATGGTTTTTTTCTGTGGTCTTTGCTTATGAAATATGTTCTCACTGAAACCCATTAATCGAAGCAGAGTTTGATGGATGGTTATTTGCTTGATCTGATGTTTACTGAAGTCAGCAGAAGTCTTTCACTGGGTGTTTAATGTCTTCCCCTCCTGTCTTGCTGTGATGCTTTATGGTCAGTAGAGCAGCTGAGGAAAAATGCTTGAGATTAAAGGCTCTTGGGATGAGTACTGAGGCAACAGGGATTCATCAGAAATAATCTGAAGGGTTACATAGTTCATATTTTAAAAGTAACTGTATCCCTACAGAGACAGTGTTAGTGATAGGACTGTTGCAGCCTTGATGGTTCAAAGGTATATGGGAAAAATAAGGTTGTTTAACTCAAGTCCTAAATCAAATTTAAATGCTTTTATTCCAACTTTTATTACACTTATCCCCATAGTCTGAAGTGCAGAATAGTGCCCAAAAAGCAGAACACCGACCCAGTAAATCTTCATATTTCATCAGGGAAAGCAATTGAATTTTGAAGTTGAAAATGCCATTGTTTCAACTTTGCTTGAGATATAACCTTCATTAGATAACACTGTCTTGAATTTGCCTTCTTTCCCCACGAAGGCTTATAAAAATAACCTGGAATACAGGCAAGGAACAGAAGCAGGAGGAGCATGTTGCACAAGCAAAGGCTGTGTCCAGCCACAGCTTTGCCAACTCTACTCCAGGTGATTGTTCCAGCAGCTCGGACACAAAGAGGACCTCAGGGACTGGGGGGTCATATTCAAGCTCCAGGGACACCAATGTCAGTTCCAGACAAACTCAATGCACAATGATGTGGGCAATATTGAAAGAAGCCAGGGAGGTAGTTCCTTAAATTGCAGGATTTTGTTTGGACAGGAATGAGGAGGATTTCAGTTTTTACCTCTTCTGGGAAAAGTAGAATTTTAGTGTAGTCTCCTTTCTCCACTGCTCTTCTATGATTCACATATCCTGACTTATAAGTAAGAGCTACAGGATGAACTCTAGTCATAATTTTGGCATGTTCAGCCTCTTTTCACATCAAATGCTTATTTAGTAAATACCTGGAGGACTATTCAGTATGACACATTCATTATGTCCAAAGAGTGTTTTAAAGGGGATTTCCTATTATGTACTTGTTTTACCTTTCTGTTCATAGTTTCCAGAGTGATTTTTTTGTCTTTAAGACAAATTTAAGAGATGAACAGGGACTGACAAGTAGCATTTGGACCTAAAGACCAAAATTCCTAAAAGGTCTTCAAGTTCAACAGCTATGGGATTTTTATGAATGAAGTAAGGAGCAGTACACAAGAGGTCTTCAGGTAAGACACTTTTCACAGTCTGTGTGGTAAGTGAAAATATGTCTTGAAAATTCTGCCATCATTTGGAATTTATTCTACTGTCCATTGTGCATTACCTTTTAGACTACATCTTCTATACCATATTATTATACAGTGATAAAGGGTTCAGCAAGATGAAAAATTAATAGAATGAAAAATGGGAATAAGACTACAGCTTGCCTGGTTTGTACAGATAAGGGAGTATATGAAATATAATGTTATCAGTTTAATCCATATTACTTTGGACATTACCACACTTATAGTTTATTAACAGTAGGATTTCTGCTCTGTAGGTTTTGTACCAGCTAAGTTGCTTAGCAACCTTAACTCCAAGATAATGATGTCTTGCTGCCTGTGATTAAAGCATTTTTTTTCCTGTATTCTGTTTATGATATATCTAACTTACATATTTTCTTGTTTGCAAACTCTTTTCCCCAATTTTCATTCCAAATATAGCAAGGTATATATATATTCCTTGAAGCATTTTATCTTTAAAATTCACCACAGTCACCTACTTGAGTGCATGCAAGTAGCACAATAGTATTATGAGAAAACCCACACTGTACAGTAATGCAAAGAACATAAAATGGAGAAGTAGCCTATAGAGCTGCTCCTGATACTGCTGTATAAATCCTTAAAACCTTTTCAGCACAAGTGCATTGCTAATAACCGTGGATAATGCTGTAGTTCTGTGGTTTAGTTCTCCTCTTAAATAAATAAATAGAAAGCTCTGGGACTTGCCCATATGTGATGCTGTGCTTTGGAACTGGTCCAGCAAAGTGAAATACTGTACTTTAAATGGTAGCAAATACCTCCTGCTAAAGCTGGGAGCTGGATCAATTACTTTAATAGTATTACAAAATCCACTAGACCTCAACACAAACAGTATTCCGAGCTAGTGTCTGAAGGATGGCACACATTAACATGGATATGGGATGACATTAATTGATTTCAAAATATTCTGTTAATTCCTGAACAACTTATCACCATGGTTACTGTGACAGGAAATTAAACAAACAGGAAAAATTTTCAATTAATCCATCCTGAATAAGATTCCAATAGAAGTGAGATTCTCATTTAAGCATTGGGAGCCACAATAAAGTGTGACAGCTCTTTAGCTAATAATATAATCCGTGCCTGCTGAAAGAGGAGGAGTTCTGTCCTGGGATTTGGTGTCTCTATCATAAATTAGTTTCCATATTATAGCGAGTGGTGGGTTTGCAGTGGAGGCCTAGACAGGAGCTACTGATGTAAACTGTCTGCTTCCATCAGACTGGAATTAAATTGGTAACACTTCATGATGTAGAGGTTTGTAACTGAAGTACTGATATTGGTATGGATGCAATGGGAATATGTGTGTCACAGCAGCAGAAGTTACAGCAAAGTATTATGAGACTGGGATCTGTCTTGAACTCCCAGGACGTGGTACCCAGGGGTAACATTGAGGAGGATGCTGTTTAAATCCAAATGACAAAGGAGCACAGCACAGATGCTTCTTCAGGGCATGACCCTCCATCCTAAACTCAGGATGCAACAAGTTGCAGAGCATCATGTGTGCCAATCCTTTCCTTCTTCCCCAACAGGAAAACATACATTTCAAATGAACTAACTAAAAAAAAAAAGGAAAAATAGGCAATGCATAATGAGCTTAATAAAAGCTTATGGCACTACTGAAGTCAAAAGCAAAATACTAGCTATCAAAATTGGTAAATGTGTTGTCTTTTTCTTAAGTATAATTTAATTCTAAATTCAACTGTCTTCATCTAAGAGATGCAACTCCTGTAGTATGGCATTTACTGTTTTGAGGAGTTTCTAACATATCAAGTTGTTTGCTGTTCCTAACTGTTTATTTGAACAATTATCATTACTTAAAAATACAGAAATTCTGCTCTGAGTATTTGGAGTAAGTTTTTAGTTACTGATCTGGACTGGCTTCCACTGCAATGTTGGGAGTGTGAGGGTGTTGCAGAAGCAGGAGGGGAAGGTATTTGTGATACACAATGACGTTAATGTCTGGAGTGAACTTATTGTTTCTTTAGACCAATGACGGAAAAATCTGAGCATTTGTGCAGTGAGTTCCTGCTGGATCAGCCTAGTTGTTTCTTGAATATTTCTGTAAAGAATACTTTAAAGTATTTGCCTCAATAGAAGTAGAAGTTGTCCTGTGCAGGATACAGTTCCTCTCCATGAAGCATTTGTTTCAAATATCTACCTGCCAGGTGGTTATCAAATCTGAAATTTGTGTTTGGTGCTTAGTTTAAAGTGGAAACTCTGTCTGTTCATCCTGTTGTTGCAGTAGGTGCCACAGGATCTGGATGACAAAACTATTCTTTCCAAGGAAATTCATACAACCAAAATGCAAAACCTTGACAAGAACAATACCAAGGCATAACAGGAATACAATAAAGTCAATTAAAATACCCTCTTGAGTGACATGTCTAGGTCACATTTACTTTACTCCACCAAACAAGCGTGCTTATACAAGTAAATATTTGGCATCTGGAGATCCCCCTTGACTTGAAATCAGGCATAAATTAAACCTTTAGCTTATGCTGAACTAAATATTAGTCTGTACTAAACAATACAGTGAGAAACATCTTAACAGATATTCATAGTTGTGGAGCTCATCCACTGATAATTATGAATGAAATTAATGGAATCTGGAGCACCTGATTTCCAGCGGGGAGCTCACAGTGGTAACGCTGGCTGGCTCTGGAGCTGAAGGTGCATTAAATGATAGTGAGTTGTAATGGGAAGTGAATCTGGTATGAGTCATCAGAAAAAAGCAACTGGGAATAACACAGTATTTTTAAGACCTTTAACCCATGTACTTAGTGCATTTGCAGTCACAAAGGAGTTTCACTTGGACTAAAATTCTTCTAAGTCATATCTGGTATTTAAGAGACTTAAGCAAATCAGAAAGTCTTAATTGTGATAAGTTAAAGTATTTTCTATTTTTGAATTATAGCTAATGTTTTTCCACAGGAAAATATTTTGACCTTGGTAGCATTTAAAGATGAACCCGTAACTTCAACAGCTAAATATAGTTTTTGGTGGTAGTGTAAGAACATCTGAAGTAAAATAGTCAAAACATCTCTCACATTATGCACTCAAAATTCAGGTTTAAAACCTTCATGGGGATTCATATTTAATATTTAGTTAAACATTGCCAATTATCTTGGAACCACAGAATAAAACAGAACTCTAGTAATTGTCACAAAAAGTGACAAGGAACAGCCTATTCCAATATGAATGAAGCTCTGAGCAAAAATAATCCTTTCAAAGAATAAAAAGGAAGTACATTAGAGGTTCAGTGGCACTCATTAATATTAGTTATTCTCAACACTGATCAGGAAATGTGATCCTCTTAAAGCGATCTCAAAGAAGATGCTGTCATTTGGATAATTACACGTGACCCCAATTTATGGCAAGATATATGTAAAAGTAAACTACTTCTTACTGCTATTCAAATATTTATAAGCTTTCCAGCTGAGTACTGCTAATTAAAGCTTTATACACTTAAAAAGAAAATTTAAAATAGTGCTTTTAGCTTGGCTTTTATAAAATCCTTTTTTTTTTCCCACCAAGATGTCATACAGCAGCAGCTGCAGTGGCATTGTGTGCAGAAGCCCATCAGGACTGAAGAGTAAATCAGGAGCTTCTCTTTCCATTGCATTCAGATTTCCTATGGCTGTTGTTTTGTTGGCATTGATAGACTCTAATTCAGAATTCAGAGGTTCAAATTGAATTTGAATGTTTCCTAAGGCCTTTAAGAGTAGTTGCAGAGAGTGTAGAGCACTGACCCAAACGCCAATAGCTATTATTCCACTGTCTGTAAGCTAACTACAATACATTTTTTTGGTAACAGAGATCTTTCAAGTTCTGTTTCTCCTCCCACACTCCCAGAGCAGTAGTTTCAACTTACTGTAACTATTACTTGGCAACATTAATGTTAACATCAGGTTAGAGTTAATAACATTAAAGGAATAAAAAAGATGACCTGGAAGTTAATCTGTAGGAAAAAAAAAGTCTAGTTCAGGCTTACATAAAGCCTCCGATGAGAGATAGAACGTATAAAGCCCTTTGCATTTATTAAATCCAGAGCTGGATTTACACCCAAAGCTGCAGAAACCTAAAGGAAGCCACCAGAGGGTCAGTAAAATACTGTCAGGTCACTGATAACCCAGATCAGTTTCTTTACCCAGATCAACCCTCATGCCAGTGCAAGAGGAGGATGGCATGAGGTAAGAATAAGGAGGTTGAAATGATTATTTCTTAAGGTTCCAATGCATTTCCAACTTAAAATTCATGTGAAACTATAAGGTAGTTGTTGTCTTTGGTGTAAAGGAAATTTTGCTTGAAGATTAAGTGAAAGAGAAAGAAATATTTTCCTTCATTCTGCCTAAAGTACCAGTAATTCCTCTGGTTGGAGATGTATTAATCTGAAGCCTGATTTCTGGGTACAAAGTCTGTGCTTTTGGAGACCTTGCTTCTACCAGACCCATAGAGTTTTCCTCTGAGGAACAGAGGGACAGAGTATGTCCATGTGTGCGTATGCATCAGTGTGTGTTGCACAACTGCTCTGCCCCTTGGTAGTCAGCTGGGCTGTTCTGGGGAATACATGGGGAAGTGCCCCATAGAAGGGAAAAATATGCACCCTGAAATTGGTGGTTTCAAATGTTTGTCACTAGCTAAAATAAAATAACTCACTGTTGTTACTATTAGATAAGTAGAGTGCTACAACCTGTATCTCTCTGTGTAGTAGTCCTGTGCATCAGGCAGCATTTCTGTATAGGAAGGTGCCTTGGGTACTAAAATCTTTCAGTGCAGGTGTCGTACATTCTTATTGAGCCTGATGGATGCTTATTTTTCTGTAATAAAGATGAGTGAGGCAATGCCACCACAAGTTATTTCTTGAATTTTTTGGTAGACTTTAGTGCTGTCAATGGCTGCTTGAAAAGTACAAATTGCTGCTTCCTCACAAAAAACACACTTCCTTCTCAATCTACCTTCATCCTCAAGTTCTAAATGAGGATTTCACCTATTTTTGTGTGTGTTTTTAAGGATTACAAGTTAACATTATCTTGCATATTTCTTCATTTGGTTTTCTTATGTTAAAACCTGTAACTAATTTAAGGAGATGGTTATATAAAAGATTGGTACCTATAAAATCTACTAAGACTAAATGTGTTTTATTCAGGTATTTGTGTGCTTGTTTTTACCTAAGCTGCATTCTAAATGAATGTCACTGATTTTCAATAGCTTTATTTCAATGCATAACTTTTTTGACTTATATAGTATCATATTTTTAAAGAGTTATTTAGCTTGTAGTAGTCAGACATTGATTTGATACAAATTAATAGCATTTATCATTTGGGTAATCACATTAATATAACTGCATAAAGTAACATTATCTTCCTGCAATAAAATTGTAAAAAGATACATCTTATTATCACATTTACTGTGAAGTTTATGCCGTGTTTGACACTTGCCATTGGTCACACAGTTCAGATCACAGATCATGTAGCCCTGGGCACTGGCCAGTGTTCACCAGATCATGTATATTTGAAGATAGCTGTAAGGGTTGTCAAAGACGGTCTGGATCTCTTCCTTTCTTAAATTTTATTTCCTTCTTCATTTGATCTTCCCCTCCATCTTTTCTGTTTCTGGTCTTCTGTAATTTTTTGTTTCTTCCTATGTTGCTTGGGTAGAACACTTCAGCCTGTCCTGAAAAGGAGACTCAAAGCAAGTGTGACCAAATGGGAATGTTTCTGAAAGATTACAAAGGGGGTAAGTACACAGGATACTTTCTAGCCTCCATCTACTGAGCTGCTTAGAGACTTCTTGATCTAGATATAGTGCCTGAGTATTTAATAACCCTCAATGGTTTTATTTTCTGTGAAGTTGTCCAATGTCCCCCAGTGTTCCTGCAAGTTTTTGGCACTCACTGTACCTTTTGGCATGTAGTTCCTTAGATCTCCTCTCTGCTACATGAAGAAAACTTTCATTCATTTCCAGTGTAGCTCCTAATAGCTTAATTTGATCCCCCACAGGTTTTGTTTTGGAAGAGACAATGAACACTTGGTCTCCATCCAACTTCTCTATACAACTCATGATTTTTCAGATCTTTGTCATACCCCTTTTTAGTCATCCCTTTTTCAGATTAGAGAAAAGTATGTGTTGGACAAATTTAAGAAAAAACAAAACAAAACAATTTTTAAGACTTTCGGAAAACACTACTGCTTATGAAAGACACCATTCATTGTGTAGAACAATGGGCAGCATTCTGCTTTGCTCCATGATTAATAGACGGTTGAGCTGTCTCATTTCATGTTTGTTATGCCTTTATCATCACTAGCAAGGGATTTACTTACAAGGTAGCAATCCTTACCATGATGAGGTTTGCTGTGGTCTGCCAGGTTGTTTTGCAGACAAACAGAACCACACAAATAAATTACAGCACCAACCACAGCTAAGAGATGTTTTCTTTTTCCCCATCTAATATCTTACTGAAACAGCTTTAGTAGTAAATAGTTAACAGAAACACTTCTCAATGTCTTTTTAAAAAGGACTGTGAATCACAATGAAAGTAATGTAATTCCATCTCTCATCAGACAACATCAATAATAATCAAAAGAGTTCTACTGTCAATGTACTACTTGGAAAAACCCAGCAGTCAAATTAAGTAAGAAATTATTATTATTGAATACTTGAGTATAGATTAGATTACATTAAGGGAAAAATATAATTACTCCAGCTTTTGTCTTTTGTAGTAGAGAAAATTTGCTTTCTTTGCTTAATTTTATCACAGACTCACAGAGTGGATGAGGTTGGGTGGGATTTGTAGAGATCACCTGGTACAGTGCCCCTGCTCAGGCACGGTCTCCGGAGGGGTTGTGGAGGCTTCATCCTTGGAGATATTCAAAACCTTATGGGATAGGGTCCTGGGCAACCTGTTGTAGTGATCACCTACACATTTTCCTATATTTAGCTGGAGTTTCCTGTATTTTAATATGCTTCTTGTCCTGTCTAGATACCACAGAGAAGAGTGGCAGTTTTCTTTATCGAAGGGCAGACTGAAGGGAAGAAGGCATCAAGTACTTTGCTCTTTTCTGTGTCCTCTGTCATCACTTCCCTGTGCCATTCAGGAGTAGCCTCACATTTTCCCTAGACTTCCTCTTGCTCCTGATCTACTTGTAGAAACCCATCATTTTGCACCTCACATCTTTCAATAATTCAACTGCAGATGGGTTTCAGTTTAAACATAACAGGTGAGTTTAGATGGATTTAGCTCATTCCAAAACTCCTTTCAACTTAGTCTGGGTGAGTTTTACAAACGCTACTTGTTATGTTAAGAACCAGGAGCTTAAGAAAAGTAAAATTGTAATTCCCAAACCAACGCAATTGTTGCTTTGAACCTCAGTTTCCCAAAATGTAGGAAATCTTATTTCCAAATTAATTCTGGCCAGCAAAGAAAATCAAAATCTCCTGGACCTGGTATAACTTACAGTGCACTTAGGAATGGAATGGCCCATATGAAAATTGAAGTAACTTGTTATATTGTTCCGGCTGTCCACCTCTGGTTTTTGCCCTTTTCTGTACTTTGCTCTTGAAAGAATGTTTTTGTGAGAAAACAAAATGTCTTTGTTGCTCAGCTTAGCTGGAGCGTATGTAAAATAGGTAGCTTACTAGAATTAGCTTGTAATTAATATATACTTTGCTAATTATAATATTTAATTGAATTCTGAGTAGATGATAAAAAAATATTTGGCCTAGATGGTTTAGTGTTCTAAAAGCACTAGGTTATAAAATTTTTTTGCCTCACAAATCCCTCAGACATCTACAGCACTGAAAATCACTGTTGACCATGATATAGATCTAAAGTCTGTGTATTTTACAGTTAAAATACATCAAACATTTAAGAGTTTAAGAAATCTTCATGTTTTTCCTCTGTGACTATTTCTTCATTTTGATGTACTCACTCCACACTTCCCCCACTGAGTCACTTTCTTGGATCATCAAACAATCTGTAATCTGCGTTTTACAGAACAGTTTTCAAAAAATAATAATCTACTCCCAAATGCAAATCAAGTGAACAATGATGAATTGGGCCCACATTCAATTAGAAATTTAGGCAAATGCTCAAACATTTTACCACATGGAAACACTTCTCAGCATGAATTGAAAATTAACCCTGTATGGGTTTAAAATGCTGAACAGGGAAGACAGGTCATGTGAGCACCCAGAAATCAAGTGTGACACTTGTATTTACTAACTGATGCATTGTCATCTTTTATGGCAATATTAAGGAAGATTAAATTGGGGATGTATTGGGTTTGCATGGCCTGGTTTTGGTAGTGGGAGTGGGCTACAGGGGAGGCTTCTGTGAGAAGCTGCCAGCAGCTTCCTCCATGTCCAGCAGAGTCAATCTCTGTCAGCTCCAAAGACAGATGTGCCACAAGCCAAGGCTGGGCCAAATAGAAATGGAGGTAACACCTCTGGAATAACAGATTTAAGAAGAAAGAAAAAATAAAGTTATTGCACAGTTGTAATTGAGGCCAGAAAAGAGCGGGATGAGAACGTGTGAGGAACAACTCTGCAAACACCAAGGTCAATGGAGAATGAAGGGGAGGAGGTGCTCCAGATGCTGGAGCCAAGATTCCTCTGCAGCCCGTGGTGAAGGCCGTGGTGAAGCAGCTGTGCCCCTGCAGCCCATGGAGGTCCATGGGGGTGCAGAGATCCCTTTGCAGCCTGTGGAGGAGCCCACACTGGAGCAGGTAGATACCTGGGAGGAGGCTGTGATCCCGTGGGAGACCTGAAGAGAGAGGGGCCCTGCTCCCAGGCTGGAGCAGCCTGTCCTTGAAGGACTGCACCCTGTGGAGGAGTGACCCACGCCACAGCAGTCTGAGGGCGGCTATTGCCTGTAGGATTACAGGCTTCAGGAGTGGGCAGGGAGCTGTTGCTCATGAGATGGACTCACGATGGGTAAGTTCCTGGAGAACCTTCTCCTCCGGGGAGGGACCCCACGGTGCATCAGGGGAAAATGACTCCTCTCCCTGAGCAGTGGGTGAAGCCAAGGGTGATGATCTGACCAAAACCCCCATTCCCTGTCTCCCTGCACGGCTGGGGTAGGAGGTAGATCATAGAAGGAGGGAGGGGTGGGGGGAAGATGTTTTTAATATTTTATTTTACTTCTGATTATTCTGCTCTGATTTTGTTAGCAATAAATTCAATGCATATTTCTAATTTGAGCCTGTTTTGCCTGTGATGGTACTTGGTGAGTGATCTCTCCTGGTCCTTATCTTAACCCATGAACCCTTTGTTATATTTTCTCTCCCCTATCCAGCTGCAGAGGGCAGTGAGAGAGTGACTTTGGTGGGTGCCTGGCATCTGGCCAGCGTCAACCCACTACAGGAGAATGCAATTCTCCACCCTTGACCTGGAGTCCAAGGTATTCCCATCTATACACAGGATTTACTTGCACCTTGTAGGTTTTTGGTACATGCATGAAAATGTGTTTTATATCATATGTGTGAAATGAGAGGCAGAAATGACTTTTTCCATGGTGACAATCTTCATTTTGATGTCATCAAACTATTCATATTATACAAGGGACATTTGTAGTGGACATGATGTAACAAGTCAAAGTAGAAGAAAGTGAAACTTTTTGTTAAAGATGGTGCTTTAAATTTTTGAGACACATCTGCTTTAGAAAAGCTTTGTAATTCCATTGTCTCACACTGCCAGCATGCTTTACACAGGGCAAGCAGCATGTGGGGAAAGCAGGTACTTACAGTCAAGGCTTGCAGTGAGGTTATGTCTTCCATTCTTAATCTTTGAAATTCATTCAGTGTGCCCTGGATATGAGATGAAAATAAATGATGCACCATTTCTTTCAAAGCCATCTTTATTTTTGAGGTATACACATACATTTATGTGTATTTCTACATATTGTACATCACTCACGTTAGCAATAACTGACGTAAAATGTCACTCAGTTCTCTACTTTTATTCTTAATATATAAGGTTTAAACAGTCTTGTTATGCTGCTGAGCTGTATTTGCAACATTTGTTAAGAATGACATCCCATACATAAAACATCTAAGAATTCAGCTTCTCTGCTTTTGAGATGGCACGAATATGTTCACATATTGTATGAGCTAAAGGAATCTGGGCTCTCTGGATTGAAGAAAAACAGGCTATAATTGGTAGCTGCAAACAGTGTGATCATTAAGAAAATATACTCTGTATTGACTTTTAATGAACAGGATTAATGGCCCATTCTCTGTTTAGAAGAAGACACTTCAATAAGTATTTAAAGATTCTGCTTTATTAGCACTAGGAATTTAGTAATAACAGATATCAGAACTCCAGTGTTATCAATGGAATCTTGTATTTAATGATATTTAATATTTGTCAGACTTTGCAGAAAACAAAAAGAAGAAATGGTTGTGTAGTAAACATTTACATCTTCCATTTGTTACTATTAATAATTTTACACCTGTGCTTCTCTACTTTATTTTATTTTTTCTTACATTGTTCTCATTCAAGGAGGCTGCTCTTTTCCCAGACTGATGCATTTGTTTACATGTGCACCATAATGATTTCACCCAAACCAACATGTTTCTAGAATTTACAAACCTGGAACAAAAACACGTCTCAATAAGTAAGTAAATCTGATGGATTCTTTCCAAGTATAATATCTGACAAAATAGTCTAGTTCTGAGATCTAGTCTATTGTCATTGACTTACACCAGTCTTACAAGTGTGACAGGCATAGAGTGAAAGCTGTTTTTCCTAGGGATGATTATTCCATCTAATGCTAGTGTTGCTCACATTTTGGTGACATCATTCATTATATACTTTGAGGAGCCTTACATTCCTGATTAAGGCACATAAAAGTTCATTGAATGTCTAAAAATACTATTGTTTCATTTGGTGTGCCATGGGCATCACAGTCATTTAAACATTTTTTTCTGAGTGTTTGCCTGATTGTGTTTCATATTAGACTGACCTAATTTACCCACATCTGAAAGGCCATGCCAGGTTTCATTCCCTGTAAGTCAGCACAGCCTTCACGGACAGCCTGGGGATATATACAGATCCAGTGAAAGTAGCTATAGCCTTGTTATATTATTGCTGGAATTTGACCTATAAGAAGAAACCTTGCTTCGTTGTTATCCTGCTGAAGCTGTTTCTTAAGCCAAGGAACCCGAAGTCTGATTTTCCCTAAGCCAACAAACTCCAACAAAACGCACATACCATTTCCCACCCCTCTCCACCCACCAAAATACAGTCCATGACTAGTGATGTAAATCTTGTTAATGCCCCTCACTCTTACTTCCTGTTTGGCGCTATCCTTGATCTACTTTTTCTTCCTGAAGAAAACTCTTATAACCATGTTTTCTATAAAGGGGGAATTTTCTAAGTCTTCGAAGAAATAAAATTCAGCATCCCTATTAATAATTCATCAGAATTTGGAGTGCGATGTCTGGTGTTCAGGTAGTTCCGATTTTACTTTTCTCGTTCAGGGAGTTTTTCAATTGGAACTTGACATCACTTCTCAAATGTCCTTTGTGACTACAGATGGTATTCAACCATCATTAAAGGAAGTGGGCTCTTTGTCTGCAGCAGCTGCCCTTTGCGACTAAAAACCTTTCCAGGCTTCTCTCTAATCCTCCTCAGATGCAGGAATATACCAGGAGAATCCAACAAGACTCTGACATCAGACCAGTTTTGACAGTTTTATACAGTTTACTTATATTAAACTAGCATACAAAAAAAGGTCAAATGTAAACGTTTTAAACTTGTAGCTGTCACTGCTGAATCACTGCAGTATTTCATTTGGATAGCACGATGTGAAACTGCATGTAGAGGGTGATGGCTAATTAAGGATCGAAAGAAAGGCAGAGGCAAGTCTTGTATGAGGCTGGATAATACACATGGAAAAGTCTGGTGGCAGAATTATATCATGTAAGTGAATATTTTGGTGAGAATTGGTTCATCAAGCAAAGTCAACTGTGCTAACAAAAGCACTTTAATATCAACCTTGTTGTGTCTATGCTGGAAGGACAGTGGAGAATTAATAAAAATAAAATTCACTAGTGTTTCTAACTTAGAACTTTTTTTTTAGAGCAGGTTTAAATTGATTTTCCACTAAGTAACTACTGCTAGGATTTCTATTTTCTGGTTTTTCATTTCCTGCTATTCATGATTTGCATTGTGATGACCTCCTTAATATAGGTTTTAAAGCATCTCTATCAAACTAAGATCAAACAATCTCATCTTGGTATTGTTTTTTTCAGCTTGGCAGTCTTGTTCAAAAATGCACATCATTTATATTCAGGTAAGACTTTATTTGCATGAAGAAGTTCAAGCACAGCAGCTTTTCTATTTTCCCTGGAATATTTTTCATGTTTGAAACACGTAACCATACTAGATCACCTTTTTCACAGTTTGTGTAAGTCTATCAAAGTCAAATTTACTCTAGGCAATAAACCAGCCTAAAGCTGAAATACTGACTGTGACCCTTTGTAAAGATGTAAAGAATTTAGTAGTAAAAGTGTTATGTCCTTTGGCAATGTCTCAATTAATTATCCTTGTGTCACTGTAGATCTGGCATGTGTATTGCCATCAAATGGCCAGGGTGAACTAAAATACATTCTGTTATTCCATCTTTCCTACAGAAGCTATTTGAAAGCTAAGCAGATACAGTAATTATAAAAGGGGAAAATGGTGCAAACGTGTTGCAGAGCTCTGTTAAGACAGATGTGGTCGTCTGTCTCTAAGTACATTGTTAATCTGGCATTTTAACTCCTCATAAATGTTGTGGTGTGTACCTTCTGATGCTGTCTTAAGTGGTGTGTTTAACCAGAAAAACAGAAGTAGAAACCACAGGTAAATTGTCGCTGATCTTGTGATTGTTTAATTTTACCTGCTGCATCTGGATATATGGCTTAGTGTTGGGGGACTGATAGAGAGTTGTTCTGTCAGCTCCACTTGAACTAACCTCATTACTTTTGGATTCTTCCCTGAGGCTATTTCTACCCCATTTTGTACAACTAGAGCAACATGAAGAGACTTAAGTCATAGACTTGAGTCTATGACAGGAACAACTAATTTATCTCCTTTTTTTTTTTTTCTGAGTAGCTGACTTCCCTTGTACAAGAAACTTGTTAAATTGTCCAATTAGATTGCCAGAAGGGGCATTTTATTTTTAAGGTCTGAGAAGTCATATTCTAGGTGTTTTTTTGTGGTTTTACATCTGTTACGATTAAATAATACTTTTTTGTAACATTTCATATTACTTAATTTTTAGGGTCATGTTAAATAGGGAGAATTACTAGCAAGTAAGATGAGTGTCAAAACCAGAAATCAACATGAAAACTGTTTTGCTACCTTTACAGAGGCAGTCTATAATAATAACATATTTAAAAACTGGAATACATATTCTGTACACAGAAAGCTATTAATCTTTCACAAACCACAGAAGTCCATCATGATGAACTCACTTTTCTTGTTTACAGCACTATTTACCAATCCAGAAAAGTTAACCTTGTTTTCAAATGCAACTGAAGCAAGGCCCAAAGAACTAACTCAAGTATTTAATAAATAGACACTTGTTTCAGATGGATTGTATATTGATAAACCTGTTTATTACTCCAAATGCAAAGCATCAGCACAAAATAAGTTCAGTCTAAAATATGTGTGAGTCTCCAGCAGAGAAAAAGTAACAATACAAAGCTTCTGGAGAGAAACTACGATTCTATCATTCACAGATAAGGACCATCTCTGACATAGCTTATTTCCAATAAAAGCATTCAATGCAACTGATTTAGGCATAAAATAAGATATTATTTCAAAAATTTACAACTCACATAATTGCATCCCGAACCAAATATTTGGTAAGCATTTCTTACATAGATCTCAGCTATAGCTAAACACTTGAAAGTGAACTCATTTAGTAAGTGCTATCTTCACAAATCACATCTATGAGGTATTGATTTGGATTCAAAAAATGAGGAGATCCAAAATTAATGACCACTTTGCAAAATGTGATTGTACTCAGATATTATGGGGCAACTCTAGCTGTATGTGGTGAATTTCCATTTCCACCTGATCCCTTGTTTAAGAACCTGGACTGATTAATCAGTCTTGGAAGGACTTACCAGTTTGCCACCTTATCAGCAGCAAAGATACAAGACACTGACAGTGTATGCTGTTATATATAACAACATCTTTATGCTATTTAATTTTTCCAATAATAATATATTTCACCACAATAATGATAGTATATTGTAAGACTTTATTGAAAATTGCAATTTTTAGCTATCACTTGAGAGAACACTTACTGTAACAAAAAGTTTTTAAGACTCAGGACTTAAAAAATAGCTCTCATTAGCTCTACTCATTTCTGTGGTCAAATATATTTCAGTGCCCAGTTCTGTAGTGGTGACCAGCTACCCGAGAGAGGGACAGATGATGAGAGATGTTTGTGGCTCAGCTAATTACTAGGAAGTCCATCTGTAGGATATGTGGCTGGGGGAGGGAGAACAATTTCTGTAAGGCAACAGCTGTTTACTGAATTCATTTCTGGGTCCTGGAGACAAATGCCAGGCAATGTATCCCACTGATGGTCCTGCGGCCCCCG
Organism: Atrichornis clamosus; assembly: GCA_013400975.1. NCBI lineage: Eukaryota > Metazoa > Chordata > Aves > Passeriformes > Menuridae > Atrichornis > Atrichornis clamosus. The sequence continues at coordinate 73,480 of WBMZ01008782.1, forward strand.
AGCACAGGACACAGCTGCTTTAGCACAGGACTTTACTGCTGTGTGAAGTGCACACCTGATATCTCCAGCAACTTCTGGTGGCAAGTCACTTGGGGACACGTGGCCTTGACATCTGTGGTGGCCAGGGCTGGGCAGCCAAATTGCGAAGGCGGGCGGCTGCTCTCTGAAGTGCGTGGATTTATTTCTTCAGCACCTTCTTCTCTGTGGAAGCTGCTCTCCAGAGACTTGTTTAGATTGTTTCCCATTATAGTCATTTGTAAGAGCTGAGTGTCTCTGAGACATCATATGATCTCTCTCTTGTTCCTGTCTGCCGTGTCCCCAAGTGTCATCTCAGTGTCCAGACAGAACAGAAACCCTCTGAATCAGAGCTCAACAAGAAGCTCTTGTCCCTGCAGTGTGTCTCGAAGTTACTACCATTGTTGTCATTGCTTTGTGATCTTCCACTCTTGGGAGGCTCTGCAAGTCGTTCACACAAATATCAATGGTGCTGTTGTCCCACCTCCTGGAAACTCGGGGTGCACACAGTGACTGACCCTCCCTTCCTGTTATTTCTCAGTGGAGTGGTTCATGCTGATTTTTGCCAAGATTGGCCAGCCTCATTGCCCTGGCACACAGCAGGTTCTCAGCTCCTGCTGGCCGCCACAGCATTGCTTTGGGTCACACCAGATACCACCACAACCTGCCTTGAGCCTCCTGAAAGCTGCTTCCCAGGTAGGCACTCAATGCTCCAGTTCCGAAGGTTCCCTTTACAGCCAATGTGTGGGACTGCTGCCTGTCCATGCTACCTTTAAATAACTGTGTGGATGCAGTTTGGGTGCTAGTAAAAAATATTGGTACTTCAGACAGTTTTTCAAATTTATTAAGAGAAGTAATGTGCAATACAGTATGTGACTGTGTTGGAGGGACTCAACCTTCTTCCTGATAAATTATACAATTATGCTTTGAAATGCATTTATTTGTTTTGAAACATTATTTCTCTGTGGTTTAAAAAAAAAATTGTTTTCTGCTTCCGAAAATAAAGAAGCTATTGGTAGAAGGGTTCATTTTGTTATAAAGCTGTTTTGTTTCTATTCAAACAATGTATTTGAAAGACAAATTTTCTTAATTTGCTAACTAATTATGTCATTCTTTTTTTTACAGATAATTCTAACACCTTAATAACCCGGTAGGATACTTATTAAAATATAAAAGATTAAATTCTAATGAGGACACTACAGACCTCTTCTTGAAAGGGCTTTCAGGAAGGGATTGCTGTAATAAAAAAAAAAAGAGTAAATTCCAACCTATAATAAATGGCAGCATAGCAGTACAGAGCTGTAACCACCTACATGAATAACCACAAATTAAGTGGTGTTTTAGCCAGCTAGTTATCCCTTAGACTGCTATGTATGATCAGGCAGAAGATCTTCATTTTCCCTGGAATGGATGATTTGGAGACTTTGCTATATATCCGCCTTAACTGAACTACTGGTACATAAATACTGATGAATTTACAATAAAGAGGATATTGGGACCTTTGTGACGCTTGTAGATAACCCACGGAAGAGGACACACAATGCGAACACCTTCTGTATTACTGTGCAGCCAGGAAATGGCCTGGGAGCAAGACAGCATTACAGAGCCATGGGGATAAGGCTGCTGGATCACGGAGATCCTCAGAGGAGAGGGGGCAGTGACCAGCATTATATTCCTGCCCAGCTCCCAGCAGGAGGGATGTGTTTTATACTCCCTGCTCTCACTGACACTTAGCATCTGGATTTGGGTTCACTGTCGCAAAGGACATTCTGTATCCACAGTAAATAATTCACTCTCAGTCAAAAGGAAAAGAGGGTTTCATGGGGAGTTCAATATGAGCAGAATAGAATTCATAATACAATTCTTGACCAACTTGAGAGGGGGAATAAAAAGAAACCTGATTCCTACAAGTCAGGAAATACTTGTGGATTATGCATTACTAATAAAAAGATTTGCATTGATTTGGGCATAGTAGGAAAAGCTATTAACATAGTAGTAACAAAAATGACTGTAATAAGGGAAAACAGTTAATGGTGATGAGGACTATAAAAAAATGAAAGTCAGAATTAAAAATCTTGTAAGAATTGTGATGTAAATTTCCTACTTTCCTTTTATCTCATCTACTATGTCACTGATACAGTAACATGCTATTTACAAAGCCATAAATTCCAATTGATGGGGAGGACATTTTAATTAACACCATTCAGGCTCAGTATTATTATATATAATAATAAAATTATTTTTAATTTTATCTCCTCTAAAACCTGAACTCCCAAATTTTAAACTGATTTTTGCCAAGTGATATAATTAAACTGAAAACAATACACACAAACTGTTATGATACCCAGGTGATTAAAGGTAAAGCAGTTATTTTCATGACATTTCTATTCTCTCTTCACACCAAACAAATAATTTAGAACAATTTAGTTGAGAGGAGAGTAGTGAAGTAGATATGGTGTATATTGCATCAAGTTGGAAGAAAAAGATAAGGAAAATGTAGATAAGCTTTTGCAGTGCTGGAAGCATTACAAGAAAAGGAGCAGGAGCATGTGCTGCCTTTACAGGGGATAAAAATACAGTGTGCTACTAATGGAAAGTGAGCAATAAACAACATGAAATGTTAGGTGAAGCAAACAAAATGCAAGAAAAGACAAAAGAGTCAAGTAAAATTAGAAAGAAAACTAACCTGGAAATGCCATTGCTTCAGCAGACACCCTCCATCCCAGCCCTTTTTTTGTATTGGACTCCATACAATATAAAGATACAGTTCTTTGCCTAAAACAGGCAGGATGAATGAGTGCAAGAAAGGTACAGAGTGTGGGGATATGCTTGTTCAGCCTTATGTGTATTGTGGTACATCAGTCAATTGAATTGAAATTCCTTGGACTATTTCTTTAAAGCTGGATTCTAGATGAAAAGGTAAGAAGGATGGTGACAAACTTCAGCAAATCCAGTGGAGGCTGGGACATGTTGCCCAGAGAAGCTGTGGATCCACTATCCCTGGAGGTGTTCAGTACCTGACCTGTAAAATCCTTGAGCACCCTGATGTGAATTTGGTGCAATGTTGCTTTGGACTAAGATGTCCTGTGGGCCTTCCAGCCCCAGTGAGTCTGTGATTCCTTCATTTTGTACGTGCTGGGATTCTGTTGGTATCACATGTAGAATCTCACTAATGTTCGTTAGCACCTGCACTTTCATAATCGAAATGTGCCTCAATATTTGCTTCCAGTTTATGCCCCAAAAGGTGTGTAGGAATGGATGGATTTAACAACAGAATCAATCAGAAGTGGTGAGGATAGCAAGCCATGAATAGATGGCATCATTTGGAGGGAAAAAAGCTAAACCAATAATATATAATTATAACCAAAATAACCCAAAAGATGAGAGAGATGGAAAAGCAGACTTGAAGAATTAATTCAGTTATTTCTTGTTATGTATGAACTAAACATATAGTTGTAGTGGTATAATTCCAATTTTGATGATGCATGTTATCTGTTGAAACAAAACTAGTAAGATGTATGACATTTACACTTAAAATAGCCTCACTTTTCATTAACAGTTTTTTACTAGCTTTACACTGTATGTAATTTTAAAAATTTGAGTTATTTTTCCAATTCTTACATCATTTATTACTATCTCTGCTCATTCTTTCAACTCTCAACCACCTCTTAGCTTTTTTTTTGTCTGGTGACAAAGTTGTTGTAAAAGACAAACAGATAAAATAGCAAAATAATGACAATGGATGTCCCCTCTCGTGAGATCTAGATTTCTTCAGTGGAGAATGTATGACATTCTTTCATTTTTGACATTTAAAAGCTTTCTTTAATAATGTAATTTCAGCCTAATTTAACAGCCAGCATGTTAGATGCCTTTTAAAAGTACTGCCATCTTTTATTGGTTTTAGCAACCAATTACTTCCCAGCCCAACTAGCCGCAGTTGCTCAGCTCTATACTGGGGATTTGGCAAGGCATGTTGGAATAAATCACTCGCCTTCTGCCCCTTGCAGTCTTAAAATAAAAATCCAAGCATAGATGTAGATGTGTGCAGTGATGAGGGAAGAACCAAAACAAGAAAATGCATCTGTTTGCCTCTTCTTATGTGCACCCAACTTGAACTTTTCTAATGCCGGGATGTTGTTTTTCTGGAAAGAAAAGAAGCTATTATTTAAGGAATTTTATAGCTAGGGAATATTTTTACTACTGCTGCAGATTAACATTATGCTTTCCTCTGCTAGATGTGATCCCATTTAATTATCTTCTGTCCTTGCAGAGACAGTTGCTGATGTGACTCTCTTGATGATAAGAAGGTTGTACACAGCCCGCTGAGGTCAAGTTCCCAGCAGTCACAGAGTACGTCAGTGGTGCCGGTGAAGTCAATAGAATTGCTTTTATGTACTTTAAGTTTGAGCACATGGTTAAGCCCTGCTTTTTTGTCTTTTTTTTTTTTTTTTTAACTCTGTTCTTTTGTATTGAGGTCACATTCACTGTTTCATTCTGTTTGTGCCTTCAATCTCTATTTTTTACTGAGGTCATTGTAGGCTGAACAGGAATTCCACATTTTCAATAGCATACAGAAGAGTAATTTCCTACTTAAAGTTTTCTCCCTATCAAGTACTTTGTGGAATACATCTTAGTTTATTCTGATACAGAATGACTGAGATTAAAAGGTACTTCTGTTTTCAGTGGCCACTGGCAGAGGCCTGAAAAGGTTTGTGCAAGCACCACCATCACACTTACAAACACCTGAACCGTGGCAAACTCCCAGGGAGCCAGTGTGACATTCCACTTCTGCTCTGCATTGAGTCATCTCCAAGGTGGGACACTTCTCTTTTCTTCGTCTTTTCCTCTCTGAGCCAGGAATAGTTCCAGGAGCAGAAGACAGTTTCAGTCTGGATCAACTGCTGACTTTTTTAGTTGTATTTTTATCTCTTCCATATGATGCTGATCCTGGAGAGGAGCCTAAGTTGAACATTCCTGCCTTTTTCCCTGGGTTTTCTGCTGTACATAAAAATTCAGCTCTGTGGGGTTATCGTGGAAACTCTGAAAAGCTCTTCCTCCTTCTCCCTTCTCCCTTGCCTCCTTTGCCTGTGGCTGTAGTGAACAGCCACACTCCCTGCAGGACTCAGGTACAACACAGTAACCATTGCAGCAATTACAACATGCATCAATCTCACACGGGGTACAGAATCACACCTGATACTCCTGAACCATAATTAAGCCTTGGGAAAATGCTCCACTCACAACACCAGCCTGAACTGCATCAAGATACTCCTATATTGGAACAATGTTTTCCAAAAGAGTTTACTTAAAATAGGTCTGATTCCAGAGGATGTAGAAATTTATATTCTAAAAGTTTATGATGCTGTACAAATCAAAATAAGACAAGTGTATATCAAAATATTAAAAAATGAGTCTTGCCATAAGTGTCAATAATAAGTATATATTGGATTATTTGAATAATTATCTTAAATTATTTATGTTTAATATATTATTTACTATCAAAAATGACCATATCTAGATACAGCTATAACCTTAGTGATTAAACTGAAACAGTATGCATTTGATTACTTAAGAAACAGTAGAATCATGAAATCCTATCAACAGACATATCAAAAGTATAGAAACATTCATTTTCTCTTTGTTTGAGTAGTTTAGCTGTGACATTATTTGATGGACCAAAGGATAGTTCCCTGAGAAAGTGGATTAAAATCATAAAGGTGTGAGTAACACAAGTATATTGCCTTTCATCTTCATCTCCACTCACCCACTTGGACAAATGGGGCTTTTAGTTACTTGTTTCCTCTTTAGTACATTTGCCCAAGGCAACAAACCAAAGAAATTACAGGTAACAGTTTATCAAATGCTTGTAGTCAGTTGACTCCCTCTCTTCCTGTCACTCAGCATCATTTTATTAACAGAGCCTTGACCCACGTGTGCCAAGAGCTTGAAAGTTCAGAAGGTGGGATGCAGCTGTCACATGAAAGGTGGATGATGTGCATTTTATGTTTTCATTGCACGTTAAGGTATCTGAGAGTGAACGTGCTAATAAAAGGTGGCATCTTACCAGTGATATTGTGGAAGCCTTGGGAAAAGGACTTGGAACAGTTTTAGCATGTGATAGGAATGGACAGGAGGAGAGACTTCAGGGTTAATGCACAGGGCTGTAAGTTTGCATTTGAATTTCCAGCAGTGGAAATGTGCACGGCACAGGGTTTATCAAAATCAGCAGGACTGTGCAGAGCACACAGTTTGCTACACAAGCAAGGTTTGAGAAGAATAATGATGGTTGAAAAACATTTTTATTAAATATAAATAATTTATAAACATTTTAGATTATTATATTGCTCTGTTATTGGTGTAATAAATCAATTTTGTTTAATAGCTACAGAAATTATACATTTAAAAATGTAGCTTCACATACACAACAAAGGAATTTTCTCTTAACATGTAAAACTGTCCATAATGTTCTGTTGCTTTCTTTTTCAGTGAGGAAGAAATTGAGGAAATAATCTAAATACAGATTTGTATTTAGAATTTTTATCAATAAAATTGATATTTAAATTATAAAAATTCAAATTATTTAAGAATTTTAAAGATATTTTAATTTTATATTTAGCTTTTTCACTGTAAGAAAAAATTGAATATATGGGGTAAATAACAATCAAATAAAGGACTGCTTGCCATTGTAAACAATAGGAAGAGCTGCTTACTGTCATTTTCATATAAATTTTCTTCTTGTTACACTTTGAGTCTTTTCTCACAAAACTGCCCAGTTTTGCTGCCCATGGTTCAATGCCCACAAACACAGGCATGGACCCTGCATCGTGTTGTGGTTGTGAAGGTAGCACCAGTTTGCCCTTCCCTCTTTGACACAGATTTTTTCAAATGTTTTTAAGACTATCAAGACCTGGGACAGCCAACTTCTGTTCCCATCCTTTCTATTTCTCCAGCAACTGATATTTTGATCCTTTCTTTAAAATCTGTGTCTCAAACCAACCCTTTCCTTCCTCTCTCCTGGTGTGCCATGTCTCCCATACCACAGTTGGCCCCCATGGAGCCAGTGCTCACCCAGTGGCCACAACCTGCCTCCTCCAGGGTCCTGGATCTGCTCAGCTTTGCTCCACTATGGGCTCAGCCTGGGATCTGCTGTGCCAGTGCCTATGTTTTGGTCAGGATGGTTGATGGCAGTGGAAAGGCTGCACATAGGGGCCTTAATGCTGATTCGGTTGGATGATCCAGCAGTTTGGCTTGAGGCTCTAGCTCTCCTTTGGTACATTTGTTCACTTCTATAGCATAGTATTCACTCTCATATTAATTTACATTTCCTGTTATATCTCTAGTGGGAAGTCTCTAAGCAGTCATTACTTTATCCATATGTTAAATGTTCATTTTACAACTATTAGTATTCTGCCCAGGCCATATATCTCTTAAATACTAATTTTGGACCTTGCCCAGTTTTCCTGTCTTCCTCTATCAGCATGTTCACTAGGCGTTGGATGGACTAAATACACACAGCTCATTAGAACAACACCAATTTCCTGTTGGTCCTGTTTTCATGGTCATTTTTTCAACAGAATATTTTTAAGCCCTTCTGAACATTGCTTTAGTCTACAATATACAGCTCACTGCAGTGCTCTCAGAAAATAACCTCTGAGTTTGCAGCCTGATTGGTTTTCATCCAAATACTGAAATGCTACTTTTTAGGTAAATTTCCCACCACATATAACAATGCTGACCATTTCTCTGGCTTCAGGCCTCCAGAATCAACAAGTGTAAGAAGACAGGTTGTGCTCATATCAGTCAGTGGCATGATTTCTCACTTCTTCAGTGGGATCAATTGTATCACCAGCACCTGAAGAAAAAAATGTAAAATGCAGTAAGAATTTTACTTGAATTTTAGCATTTGGATACTTCTATTTTTAAGTTGAAAACCAGTTTTATTCCTGTCTTTTATCATGTCTTTAATTTGGTGCTCGTGTAAGCATCAGGCTTAATCTTTTTTTCCTTTCATACATGTACATACTTGCTTTAGATATTTTCCAAAATTATGGCTATTGTAGCTGCTTTTACAAATGAAACTGCAGAATGCGTGCAGATGGCCTCTACAGGAAGAGAGGAAGAGAGCTAAGTTTTCTCCTTCTCCCCTTCTGGTCCAATAAACATTGATTTATAAAATGTGGAACAGATCCCACAGGACACTAGAATATTCAGTAGCTTGGTAAATATGCAATGATCTAGGATAGGCGTTCAAATATTTGCTCCACATCACAGATGTAAAAAAAAAAAAAAAATTTAAAAAGAATTACCTGTTGGTTTCTCTCTCATTTTTATTATCAAGATGAGAAAATTGTGCTTGGGCTACCAAAGCACATCACCTCGGCAAAGTGAAGAAATCAGGTAAAGATAACAACATCCCCTTAGGAGGCAGTCTTATATGAATGTTTAAATATGCTTTGTAAAGAGGACTGAGTAGTTTGATTTGTTAAAAGGTAAACTGGATGCTTCCCTGCATCACTGAATGAGATAAGACTAATGATTTTACTGTAAGGAGCTGTACCAAGATTAATGGTTATAGTAGAGATGCTAATGTTTGCGTTTAGCAGAAACTATGAGAAAAGAAGTGAAATGTTGCTACTGAAATGTTAAGATGTGCCTCACCTTTCTTTGATACAGGTGAAGCGTGAGAGTGTATCACCAGAGAAAAGCAAGTCCTTGACCAGGGCCTGCACACAAGACTTTCTCTGTAATGATTTAGCTGGAATTCCATTTTCCATGTGAACAGATGTGGACCCTTTCTGTGTTTGACTTCAATCAGACATTGCTGTACCCCTGGGAACTGCTCTGTCTCCGTGAAGCTATATCAGATCATAAGCACAGTGAGGCACTGAAGGCTGTGTGGTGTCCTTTGTCACTCCAGCCCCTCATCACTCCTCCAAGTCAAGCACCGGCTGTGCTCCAGGGTCAAAACCATTCACCTGCATGGGGAAGAGCCTTTCCCTTCACGGGGATGCGAGTGAAGCTAATAGCATCTGTACAGCTGCAGGGAAGCTTTTATATTTATTTATTTAGTCCATGGAAGTTTGTGTGAGGGAGAAAATTACTCTCAGTACAGAGAAGGTTGAGTGGCGCAGGGGCCAGTGTGCCTTCCCTGACCTTTGGACCTTGGCCTCTGTGGCAACCAGCAGTGGTTTTCACAATAGGCGGGAGTAGGAAGTGGGGGTGTGATGTGAGGATCTCAGCTAGTCACAGAATCACTGAATCAAATAGGTTGGAAAAGACCTTTGAGATCAAGTCCAACCTCTGACTGAACACTACCTTGTCAACTACACCATGGCACTGAATAACATGTCTTTTCTTAAACACCTCCAGGGGTGGTAATTCCACCACCTCTCTGGGCAGCCCATTCCAATGTCTAATGATCCTTCCTGTGAAGAAATTTTTCCTGATGTCCAACCTGAACCTCCCTGGTGCTGCTTAAGACTAGGTCCTCTAGTCCTGTCAGTGGTTGCCTGGGAGAAGAGTCCGACCCCCACCTGGCTGCACCCTCCTTTCAGGGGGTTGTAGAGAGCGGCAAGGCCACCCCTGAGCCTCTTTTCTCCAGGCTAAACACCCCGAGCTCCCTCAGCCGCTCCTCATAGGACTTGTGCTCCAGATCCTTCACCAGCTCCGTTGTCCTTCTGTGGACACACAAGCGAAGCCCCGCTGCCGGAAACCTCAGCCCGGCATCTCCAGCTCCTGTTTTTAAACCAGCCGGGGCAGTTTTCCTGCGTCCCGGCGGCTCCAGGGCCGCAGGGGCGCCGTGCCCCGCGGGAGGCGCTGGCAGGTGGGCGGGCCCGGCCAGGCGGGGCGGGTCCCGCCGGTCCCCGGGTGCCGCTGCTGTCGCTCAGCAACAACCCCGCCGTCCCGGGCACAGCCCGGTACCGCCGCAACCCGGAAGCAGAGGGGCGGAGGAGGCGGGCGAGGGGCGGTGGCGGGGCGGGACGGGACAGGGGTGGCCGCCCGCTCCTTCCCTCCTTCCTCGCGGGGCTACCGAGCGCTAGCACCGCGCAGAGCGCGGAGTGTCGCACCCAAGTACCCGCCACGCCGTGTCTCTGCACAACACACTCCCCAGATCCTGCCGACCCGGCGCCGCCGCGCTCAGGCTCCTCCTGGCCGGTGCGGGAGGAGGAGGAGGTGGCTGCTGAGCGGCGGCTGCCGGAGCCAACGGGCGGCGGGGAGCGGGGCGGGCGCTGCGGGGGTGTCGGGGTAGAGCGAGGTGTGACCCGGCTGACGGGCACCGTGCGGCGGGCGCGGAGCCGGACCCGGCGGGAGCAGCGGCAGCGGCGGCAGCGG